>JAHXMQ010009721.1:14024088-14037921 GCA_020466415.1 Ammodramus savannarum pratensis | reverse complement strand
ACAGTGGGAGGTGTCCCCATGGCAGGGGTGGGATGGGATGAGATTTGAGCCCCTCTCCAACCCATACCATCCAATGCCTCCCCTCTCTGTGCTGGGATGGAAGCAGTGCCAGGCACAGGTGCAGCTCACAGCTCTGGGAGAGGCTGGCTGCTTGTCCCAAAGCCCAGCCCTTGTCCCTGGCACACCCAGGCTTGCTGCAGTCAGCCCCAGCCCTCCCTGCCAGCTTAGCACTGAATGCTCAGCACAGCAGAGCCATGGGCTGGGCTGTCACTGTCACAGGCAGGGCTGGCAGGGCAGGAGGGACCATCCTGCATCTGCACCAGGCACCAGCTCCTGCCACAGCCCCTCTGCTGGGAGAAACAGGGTGGGCACAGTGACCGGGGAGCTGATTCTGTACTTGGGCCTGGGCCTGGGGGCACTTCTGGGTCCCTCACAAGGCAGACAAGGAGGGGCTGGAGGGGTCCAGGGGAGGGAACAGAGCTGGGAAGGGGCTGGAGCACCAGGAGGGGCTGAGGGAGCTGGGAAGGGGCTCAGCCTGGAGAAAAGGAAGCTCGGGGGGACCTGGTGGCTCTGCACAGCTCCTGACAGGAGGGGATAGCGGGGGGGGAGGGCTCTGCTCCCAGGGAACAGGGACAGGAGGAGAGGGAACGGCCTCAGGCTGTGCCAAGGGAGGGCAGGTTGGACACCAGGAGGAATTTCTCCATGGAAAGGATGGTCAGGCCTTGGAAGGGGCTGCTCAGAGCAGTGGTGGTATCCCCACCCCTGGAGGTGTCCAAGGAACAGCTGGATGTGGCACTCCAGGCTCAGAGATCATTCAGAGGTTGGGCTCAAAGATCTTTTCCACCTCAGAGATGCTGTGAGTCTGATCCTGCTCCACACTGCAGAGCACTCACAGAGGAGCAGCCTTTCCTCCCTGCTGCTTGTGTGAGCCCTGCTACCCCACCAGCCCCTGCTCCTGGCATGCTGGGGATGCATCTCATGTGGAAACACAATTAATTTAATATTTGATCCTGTCAGGACCTAGGGGTGCAGCACAACCTGGCTCCTCCCCGTGATAAACCTGACAGACCAGGCCCATATCTGTGCAAGGCAGAGAAACAAGGAACTATTGTGACTTTCAGGCTGAGAATGAATAAACAATAATTATGACTATGCAATAAAATTATCCTCATTAGCTGAAGGTGAGCACAGACGAAAATCAGATTTAAGCATCACCTAAACCTGGTGAGTCTAGCTCCAAATCTGAATCCTCTGCTTCAAGCCCTGGCATTACTGCTGCTCTCTGCAGCCCAGCTGATGCGACAGGCCCAAAACATGCATCTGATACATGCCAGAGACTGAGTTCCATGAAAAGCACAGGTAATTTGGGCCTATAATTAACTCCAGAGACAAATAATAGCGTTTATGACTCAAATTCACCCGAGGGCAACCACAACAAAATGTTACTCAGCTGAGTCATTGGGAAAATTGGCAGGAGGGTTGGATCCAAACCCAGAGCCATGATGTTCCCTCCTCCTTTGAGTGCTCTGGGTGAGGAAGGATCTGAAAATAAACTGAATTTTCTCTGCCCCGTGTCCTCCTCAGCGTTCAGATCTCATGGGATGCTTTGCTGGGCATGGGGAAGGGGGGAACTGCCCACAGCTCATGGCATGGCACCTCCCCAGGCATCACCCTCCTTTCCACCAGGCTGGCTGCTCACCCTGCTCAGGGACAGACCTAAAAGATAGCAGGGCATCTATGAAAGACCAAACTAAGTGAGAGAAAAAAAGCAGAGAACAGAAAAATCCTTCCCCGTGTTCCCCCAGCCCTTAATCCTGGAGATATGTATTCGTGTATTAAACAGTTTGCGAGGTGATTATGTAAGTGAAATCTCTGCAAATCTTTTGGAAAAAGGAATAAATAAACTGATTACTTCTCCCCTCTGCCTCTGGCTAACCTTTTGCAGATTTAACAGATAACCAACAGCGAACGGAGGCCAAATAAATCGCTTGAAGTTCCATTGCCCTGCCGGTCTGCCCCAGCTCCCGCAGGGCTCGGGGGGAGCCGGGGCCACGCCCGGCCCGGGGGCGCTGCAGGAACATCTGCTGCAAGTGGGGATGCTGGAGCTGCGGAACAGCTGGGAACAGAGCGGGGTGGAGGAGAAAACCTCAACTGGGGGCTGTGGCTCAGAAACCGAGTGTTTCAGAGCACAGGGATGCCAGCTGAGCTGTGGGATCCATCCCTCCTGCTGGGGAGGTGTGAGATGCTCATGGCATTCTGCCCCACCAAGAGGACTGCTGTGACCCACAGCTGCATCCTGAGCATCCCCACTGGAGCAGAGCATCCCTGCTGACCTGCTGGCTTCACCCAGCACTTCCTCAGAGCTGCTCAAGGACTTGCGCTCAATGTAATAACAGGAGATGCCGTTTCCCCTGGAAGAGGGTGGCTAAAAGCAGCCCGTCATTAATAGCAAATAATTCTCCCAGCAGTGTCTGGCTGTGTCAGAACTGGCCTCATGCCTGTCATTAGGGCACTCTCACTGCTGTGCCAAGGCAGGAAGGCTGCACAGCAGCTGATGGATAAGGAATGCACCCATCATTAATCATCCATCATCTCCACTCTAACGGGATCTGGGTGTGCTCAGCAGGGACTGACCTGAGGCAGAGCACAGCCTGCCCACAGCCACCCTCTGCCAGATCCCACCCTCATTCCTCTGCTTCCTCAGCACCTCAGCTGCCCCTGCGTCTGTGAAGGGAGAGGCTGTGCCAGCACATTGAGCCAGATCTCCTGTGGGATATCAGCAAAGACCCCACTAAACCATGCCTGGGGTCCCACAGCTCTGCCCTCTCTCATCATTGTCCCACACAGCTTTAACCCAGTCAAGACAAGACTGAACTCTTCCCTTCTCCCTCTAAACCCTCTGAGTCTCTCCAGAGAGAGCAAGGTTTTCCAGGGACCAACAAGGGGACAGGTTTAGGGAGAAACTCCTCATCCTCCCTGAGAAGGAGGAAGCCTCTGGGAAAGGAAGACCTTAACTCAGTGTCTGATACATTCCAGATGCTCACCCATGCTCAAGGACAGACTTAAAAGGTAGCAGGGCATCAATAAAACACAAAACTAAGAGGGAAAAAAAAAGTGGAGAGCAGAAAAATCCTTCCCCATATTCCCAGAAAGGAAGGGGAAGATCCTGCTGTCCCTGCACATCTGCATCCAGAGTTCTGTGCAGGATGTGCTGAAGCACCACAGAGCAGAGCTGAGGGAGCTGTGCCACCCTACAGCCAAGCCTGGAGCATCCCTGGCTCTCCCTGGGGAAGCACCTGAGGGAATCTGCTCAGGGCTGGAATGTCCCACAGAGATGGGGACCTCCCCCAGGCAGGGCTGGAGCTGGGAGCCACCGAGGGAAGCTTTGCTTCCTTCACTACAGCTCCACTGAATTCTCACCAGTGCACAGTGACCAAGGACCCCTGGCCACCTTCCCCGTGGGCTTTGAGCCCCATTTGCCCCAAGGCTCTCCAGCTGTGGTGCCCAGGAGTGCCTCAAGGTCCCTCCCCGTGTCCCCCGACCTGGCGTCGTCATCGCGGGCGATCAGGAGCCGCATGTGGCTGGTGGCCGACGCTGTCCTCAGGATGTCCACGGCCCTGGAACACAAGGACAGGTCAGTCCCAGCTCCCCTGGCCTCACCCTGCTCAGCCCACAGCTGGCACAGCCCCCTGCCCTGGGCAAACCCAGCCAGCAGCTGAGCTTTGGCTGCATGCCCCGTTCCCTGCCCTGGCAGCGAGGCCGAGGGCAGCCCAGCCATACCCTGGTTTCCCACTTCTGCAGGAACTGAGAAGTCCCTGACAGCAAAACCCAGTAGACACCAGTGGTGGTGAGCAAATCCTCCTGCACAGCCCATGGCAGGAGCTGGAACAAGGTGCTCTTTAACATCCCTTCCAACCCACACCATTCCAGGATTCTGTAATTCCCAGCTTCCATCCCAGGGACAGCCATTTCTGGGACAAAATTCAAGTACCCCTGGTAGCCAGAGCAGCTGCTGGGAGCCAGGCACAGCCTCCCACAGCCACAGAGATTTCTCATGGACAGCACCAAGCCCAGCTGCTCTGGGCTTTGGCAGCTCCTTGTGCTGCTCCCCATCCAGCCTCAGTACCTGAATGCAGGGCAGGCAATAGGACAGCACCATGTTTAATGGAAAAGGAGAGCCCCAAAGTGCTGGTGCTCCTGTGGGGCTGTGAATGATTCTCCTGGTGGGAGCTGAGGGGCTGGGTCCTGGCTCCAGGAGGAGCTGGAGCTGCACTGCCAGGCTCAGCTGATCTCCTGTGCTGGGAAGCTGCAGCAGATGGAGTGGAGGTGCCAGGAGCTGTTCAAACCCAGCTTTTGGGGAGATGTCTGAGCATCTCAGATACAATTTATTTTTATTTCTCTGGTCTATTTTTATATTGAATCTTTCTGTCTGATCATTTCTGAGCTGGCTCTTGGGAACAGCACCCTGGTGTCCCCCACACAACCCACAGCCTGAGCCACTTCACAGAATCCCACAAAAGCAACAGGAATGGGACATTTCCATTTGGACATGGTACCTCTCGCTGGTAACCCCAATTAGGGACTCTCCATTGACCTCCAGGATCTGGTCCCCTGGCTGCAGGCGCCCTAGAAAAGAAAACTAATGGATAGAAACTGTGGAAAATACAGCTTGAAGGGACTGGGAGAGGCTGGGCATTCCCCCTGTGCCCAGAGACAGGATGAAAAATGCATGGGCTGTTCCTGAGATGCTCGTCCAACCTGTTTTTCCAGATGTCCATAAATGAATTTCTGCAACCTCCCAGAACAGCCCGTGCCAAGGTCCCAGCACTTCCTCTGCTCTAGGAAGTTGCAAAAGTAAATGCTGAAAACTGCAATAAAGCTTTTGCTTAATTCACTTTGAGGTCAAGCAGTTCAGTTTGAGGTCAGGCAGAAAACCATGAGAGGCATTTCCACCTGTTCTGGATTTATTTTCCTTTATTGGATGAAAAATGATGTAACAGCTGGGGAAAAAAAAGATATTTTTAGCTGAAGTTGTAAAAGGTGAGCTCTGCAGACCCCTAATACCTACTTAGTTGAACATGAAATCAGTGATCCAGAGCAGAGCTGAGTTTGCAAAAGGATCTCTGGTAATTTTGGGGCCACAGGGAGGTGGGAAAGGACAGGAAAGTTCTTGTGTGGCAGAGATGGGTCGTGCTCTACACACACAAAGCAAAAGAACAGATGCTGAGCAGCCAGCCCAAGGCTGCTGCCACACTAAAAAAATACCCCCATCCACTGGAAAATCTCCAAGCAAGCACCCAAAATGTCTAATAAGGGATGAAATGAATGTGTGAAATAAATGCCCTCAGTGTGGGCTGTTCTCAGAACTCATAGCACTCTGCCCAATGCTCCACTCACCATCTGCATAAGCGACACCCCCTGGAAGGATCCTCTTGACATAAACTCCATATTCTTCTCCAGTGAGCTCCTTGATGCCACCAATGACCTTGATGCCTGCAGGAAGAGCACAGTCCATGGCACAAAGGCAGGAGAACCAGAGCTGGCACGGGCCATGCCTGAGGGGTGCAGCCCCAACCTAAATTCATGGAATCATGGAATGGTTTGGGTTGGAGGGACCTGAAAGCCCATCTAGTGCCATTCCAATGGACATTCCACCATCCCAGGCTGCTCCCAGCCCTGCCCAGCCTGGCCTTGGGCACTGCCAGGGATCCAGGGGCAGCCACAGCTGCTCTGGGCACCCTGTGCCAGGGCCTGCCCACCCTCACAGGGAACAATTCCTCATTCCCAATATCCCATCCATCCCTGCCCTCTGGCACTGGGAGCCATTCCCTGTGTCCTGTCCCTCCATCCCTTGTCCCCAGTCCCTCTCCAGCTCTCCTGGAGCCCCTTCAGGCCCTGGCAGGGGCTCTGAGGTGTCCCTGGAGCCTTCTCCTCTCCAGGTGAGCACCCCCAGCTCTCCCAGCCTGGCTCCATCCTTGGGGATCTCCATGGGCTGCCCTGGACTCTCTCCAGCAGCTCCAAGTTCATCCCTGATGGGAAAGGATCTGCTCCTCCTGGAGATCAAATAAATCATTCCTGGTGGCGTTTCCCACAGGAGATTCCTTCCCTGGGCACACCTGGACACCCCCCAGGGGTTGGGGACATCTCTGCTCCCCTGGCAGCCCCAGCAGCCCCTCAGCCCTGACACGATGGCAGAGCCATCCCCAGTAGTGTCAGAGCTGGGCCTGGGGCAGAAGCTGGGGCAGGAGCAGGGAGGGGACCCCAGCTCCATGTGTGACCCCCTGGGTGCCCTGCAGCACCTTGGCAGGGGGGTCCTGCTCCTCAGAGCCCCCTCAGAGCCCCCTCAGAGCCCCCTCAGAACCCCCTCAGAGCCACCTCAGAGCCCCCTCAGAACCCCCTCAGAACCCCCTCAGAGCCCCCTCAGAGCCACCTCAGAGCCACCTCAGAGCCCCCTCAGAGCCACCACGGGCCTGTCCCTGTGCCCACCCTAAGCTGGCTGGCAGGAAAAGGTCCAAGAGACTTATTTATTTATCCAGGGCTCGTTAAGTCCTACTTGGAAGATCCAGGCTGTGGACAGAAGGATTAAATCTGTGCCCAGAGCCATGGGTCGGGCGTTTGGCTGAGGGGGACAGGCTGGGGCCAGGCAGTGCCACCGAGCCAGGCCCAGGCCAGCCCTGCCCCAACTCTGAGCCCTGCATGGTCCTGGGCTGTAGGGACAAGGCCCAGCTGCTGCCCTAAAACCTGGGAACCCTAAAAACCAGGACAGAGGGGGATCCTGGGTGGGGATTTCTCAGGACATGGCATCATTCCCATCCCTGCTTCCCTTCCTCTGGTAACCCAAGCTCTGCTCTCAGGCCCCTCACAGCTTTCTTCTGCCTCCAGGGAAAGACTTTGTGTCTCAAGTCACCTTTAGATTAGATTAAAACTAAATTATTACAATTTCCCATAAAGACATTTACATTTCTATATGCACCAATTGCTGCTTTTCCCAAGCTCCAAATCCCTGCCCTGTCTGAATGCTGGAGTTTATTCCCTGGTCTTAATGCATTAACCAGGCCCTTGTGAGGAGCTGTGTTACTGCTGGAACTCACAGGGGGCTCACAGCAGAACACCTCAGGAATGGGCACTGATATTTTCTAATTTATAGTATAATATACAATATACAATATATAACATATAACATATAACATATAATATATAATATATACTACATAATATATAACAGTATATACTATATAGTATATTAAGAGATATTATTTTATATTTTATTTCTATTTTTCTATATTTTGTATAATATTTTATATTTAATTTCTATATTATATAATATATATTGTTATATACATTATATATTCTTACTTATATTATATTATATTATATTATATTATATTATATCATAATTTATATTTATAAGATTTTATAATTTATAGTGAATTATAAAAGAAATTCACACAAATTGGAAATATCATCCCAAAAAAAAGTATCTATAAGCAGCATGAGCCTCACCAAGCCCATGGGTCAGGTCAGGCACTGGGCACAAAAGTGAGGAGGAGATGTTGCAGTCATGTAAGATAAAACCTGCCCGTGGCAGAGATGCTGAGCAGGACATTCCTGTGCTCCCTGTGGAGCCAGGGGATCTCTGCTGGGCTGTGCAGACACCCCAGGGATGGGCCTGAGAAACCATGAGGGGTCTGCAGAGGCAAAGCCCCATCGATTATGGAGCAGAGCCTGAAGTCCAGCCCAAGGCTGGACATGACTGAGGAGCTCATCCCACATCTTTCTTCACCCCTAACACAAAGCAATTAGGAATGATGAAGCACATCAGACAAATATTATAAAAATCTGCACCTTGCAGAGGCCCAGACACAGCATCCCCCAGCAGCAGTGTGTGCTGAGATATCAAATCAATAATGACTCATTTCCCTTTTGTGTCTGCAAATCAATTGTAATAATGCCTTAATATAGCTGAGGTATCCCAAATCCTCCTTTATCCCCAACGATGTCAGGAGAATCCGATCTTGTTATTAAAATCACTGATTACTCACAGTATTGCTCCAGACACACTCAAACTTGGGTGGGGGAGGAGAAATCCCTCAGTTTTAACTCCCTTGTTGGGAAAGCAGCTGGAGGTTGCTGAGCTCTGCCCACTGCTCACACCCATCACCTCACCAAGAAGCTGCTCTGGGTGCCAGTCCTGCCCCCCAAATCTACTGGAGAGTCCCAGTGGGGCAGGGAGGAGGAGGAGGAGGAGGAGGAGGAGGAGGAGGAGGAGGGAGGGCTCAGCCCTTCCAGAGCTCAGACCACTCCAGGGGACAGCAGCTGATGGATGGCAGCAAAAGTCCTGGACCATCAGGACTGTGGTGGCAGCATTCCTGGGATGATAATTTTTTACATATTTTATAAACATTCACTTCAATCAGATTTCTATTTGGGACCCAGTGTAGGTAAATAACGGCTCTTTAATTATCACAGCATCAAAGTCTCAGTATAATGCTTATTAAGTCATACTTAGGGCCAGATAATCTAGCCTATTTTGGATCCCTCTATTTAATCTTTCCTTTCTGGCAAAGGTCCTGGAGCTGATGCCCATGTCCCTGGTTTTCTTCTCTTTTGCAGAACAAAGTTTGCCAGGAAAACTCCAGATGGACTTAGAGGTAAGACTGATCAAGTCTGTGTTTTCTGAGGCTCTTAACGATCCTATAAATTTCTCCAAGACCCTCAAGCTCCTCTGGTGCCTCTAATCCCACTCCCACTAATGCCAGAGTCACAGTTCTCAGGCTATAATCTCACCTGCTCCTGGATCCACACAGGTCAGGGGGTGTCCTGGCTAATCTGGTTGTTTAGTCCAACTGGGATCATCCTGACCCCAGTGCCTGCCAGGCTGGGCACACAGAGGGGCAGCCTGCTCCCTGCCTAAGCTGGCAATGTTCAATTACATTTCCCTTAATCCCTCTGTTGATCTTGCAGCCCCCGCCAGCTTTTTCTGTCTGGAGGAAGGGACAGATTGGAGGTGAATCACTCCCTGCCCTGTCCTAAGCAGATGAAGGTCAAGATAATGAGATCTCAGTGTTTCTGAGAAATGCTCCTTAATCAGCACTTCCCTGGATGGCTATTCCTTAATTCGAGGTTCAGGTGAGAGGAGCTGCCAGGTAACCCCTTTGAACTTCTGCTGAGGTTCACTTGTGGCTTTGCACCTGAAGCCACAGAGCAACAGACCCGCGGCCAAACGCTGACCTGGCAGCCAGCACTGATGCTGCTCCCAAGGAACTGCTGAGATAACACCTCATCCTGCCTGGGAACTGCTGGGATAGCCCTGCATCCATCTGGGAAACTGCTGGGATAGCCCTGCATCCCACCTGGGAAACTGCTGGGATAACACGTGCATCCCACCTGGGAACTGCTGGAATAACACCTGAGAAACTGCTGGGATAACACCTCATCCTACCTGAGAAACTTCTGGGAAAATCCTGCATCCCACCTGGGAAACTGCTGGGATAGCCCTGCATTCCACCTGAGAAACTGCTGGGAAAACCTTGCATTCCATCTGGGAAACTGCTGGGATATCATCTCATCTCACCTGGGAAACTGCTGGGATAACCCTGCATTCAGCTTGAGAAACTCATGAAGGCACTTTCTTTTCCCAAATAAACCCACTCTGAGCAGACACAGGGATTCTGTGAGCAGCACTCATCAGAGAGGGATGATCAAGCTGCCAGAAGGCAGGGATGGATGGGATGTTGGGAAGGAATTGTTCCCTGGCAGGGTGGGCAGGAATAACCCCTCATCCCACCTGAGAAAAACTGCTGGGATAACCCTGCATCCATCTGGGAAACACAGGGTGCCCAGAGCAGCTGTGGCTGCCCCTGGATCCCTGGCAGTGCCCAAGGCCAGGCTGGACAGGGCTGGGAGCAACCTGGGACAGTGGGAGGTGTCCCTGCCATGGCAGGGGGTGCAGTGAGATGAGACTTTGAGATCCCTTCCAACCCAAACCATTCCATGATTTCTGGAGGATGATTGCCTGTCCTGAGTGCTCCAAGCCCCACAGGAGAGGGTGAAGCCAGCAGCTGATGGCATTAGGAAATCCACATTATTGTAGCTTCCTCCAGCACACCACAATCTGCTTTGTAGGTTCTGCTGGACCCTGCAGAGACCCTCAGGCCCAGACTGGGGGAAAGGAGAGGAGCTGGAACCCAGGGAAGTGGCTCACAAAGGGCTGTCACATCTGTCACCTCTCCCAGAGGTCAGTGATGGCCCCATCAGGCTTTTCTGGGCCTCCTCCTTTAATGAGCTAATCTAACCCAGCAGCTGAAATCCCATCAACCCAACCAAATCCACCTCTGCAGATTAAAATATCATATTCACCAAATCAAGTAATTTCTTTGAGCTCCCATGAACCTCATGAATGTGGGAAGAGTCAGCAAAGCTGTCCCTGCCAGAGCTGGAAACAGCCAATAATGAATCCATAATTAATCCTGGGTCTCAGGAAACCTGAACTTGTTTTCCTGGTGACTCCTCAGGAGCTGTCCCAAATGGTCATTCAGGGTCTCACCAAGGGTCCCCAGCTGCTCTGTGGAGGGTGGGCTGCACTCACAATCAAGGATTAGGGGAAAGACTGTGAAATCCTGATGCAGGATCACAGATTTTTATAAAGCCCATGGCAGAGCACCACTGGATACAGAGAGGTCAGGGAAATGCTGGATCCCTCTGGGCTGAGTGTCATGAACCTGGGACTTGGTCACGTTCTGATGGATGTGACCTCCTCCTTTCCCTCCTCTCCCATGCTTTGAAGTTCAGAGTGCTCTGGGAGGACACCTGACTCACCCAGTGCTCATTCCCTTCCCCGTGGGCCAAACTTTCCAAAGGCAGCTCATGCACCCAGCCCTCAGGAGTGCTGCAGGAAGCACCTTCCATCCCCCACTGGGATGGCTTGCCGGGGGAAAAGCCTGCAGAGGGGCAGGGGAGTGCTGGGGGTTCTGCTTTTCTATTTATTTAGCATTTTAATTGATTTAATCCAAAAAATCCTGAAAGGCCTTTCCTGCTCATCCATCTGAGGGAAGGGCTTGTGGGCCTGGGCTCCTGCATTGACTGCTCACCATTACCATGGAATTAGTTGGGATTTTGACATTGTTTTGATGCCCCAGCTGCAAAAGGTGCAGAAGATGCTCAATGCAGGCAGGTACAAGACACAAGATGCAGTGGGACACCAGCCTGCACACAGGGAGGCACATCCTGACCCAGGCTCTGGGGCTGGGGGGCTGTTGGGGGCACACCCTGGTACTCCCCCAGCCTGTCCCTGGTACTGACCCATCCCTGTCCATCCCTGGCACTCACCCAGTCCCTGGTACTCCCCCATCCCCGGTGCTCACCCAGCCCGTCCCTGGTACTGACCCATCCCTGGTTCTCCCCCATTCCTGTCCATCCCTGGCACTCACCCAGTCCCTGGTACTCACCCATCCCTGTCCATCCCTGGTACTCCCCCAGCCCACGCCATGCACTCACCCAGCCCGTTTGCACACTCGTAGAAGTCGAAGCAGTGCACGGCTCGGTCCATCCCGTACGGTCCCATGAGTGTCCTGGGGGAGACAAGAGGAGCAGTTTTGTGTCATGGGCCCTGAAGGACAGGGGCACAGGTGCCCAGCCAGCACACGCTGAGCTCAGCACACTGTCCCTCCCAGCCCAGCACACACCCAGGCTGAGGGACAGCCCCACCACTGCACCCACACGGGCAAAACAGCCCCCAGCCAGCCCCCCCGAGCTGTGCCCAGATAAATGAGAGAATATGTGCAGGGCTGAGCATCATCCTCCCCACCCAGCAAATCTGCTGGACCTGTCTGTGCTTCATTACCCCAGATTATCGGGGCTGCACAGCTGTGCAGCTCCTGGGAAATGAGATCAGAGCTGGGAGCCGTGCTCTGGAATAAAGCACTTTCACAAACACAGCCTGGAATGAACACACACAGGCACAATCCACTCTCAAGGCTTTTAATGCAGGCAGAGGGGCTGGAAAAGGGGATGCAAGAGCTGCTCCAAGTCCTGCCTGGTCTGGTGGGAGCTTCTCATCACAAGCCAGAGCAGATGGAAGAGCATCACACACCTGAGATTCCCCCAAAACATCCCACAGCCTCCCCCCAAACACCATAGGCAAGCTCCCAGATGAATGACCCCAAAACCACCCTGCCCCAACCACAGATGCCAGACACCAAACCTGGGACCAGCAGCACTTCTCCCTGGGCTCCTCAGACGGATGAGCCCTGATCTGAAACCCCAGCCCAGATGTGCCAGGTGGAAACCAGGGATGAGGACACACCCAAGCACTCCCCAGCATCTGAGTGCCAAGAGAGAAAGTGTTTCCCAATCCATATCAGATCCCACATCTGAACATGGATGAGGAGGAACAGCAGTGTGGGAAACAAGAGGCAGCTCCATCCAGGATGCAGGATAAGAATAACCTGCAGGGACTTACCAGGAGTCCAATAAAACTCAAAATATTGAGCTGTCCAGCAAAGCCAGTAACTCCCACCTCTCAGATTCGGACTGGAAGCGTTTTCTCCACAATAAAAAATGCCCTCCTTGCTATCCTTGCACCTCACTGAAGACTGAACAAACAACTGGCCACATCTGGCTATTGAAAAATGGAGCTCGAAGGCATCCCAGGGAGGCAGAGCAGCCCTGGATTCAGGCTGGTTTGGGATTTTCAGGGTATTTCGAGCAAATCACCGAGGAAATTCTGTGGGCGAGCCCGGCTCAGGGCGGGCAGGGAGGCACCACCGGCTGCAGCTCCAGCGGAGCAGATGCTCCTTGATACCATCAGCTCTTATCATCACCCCTGCCATCAACTCTTATCATTAACATCATCAGCATCAGCATCCCCACGCCGAGGCACGGCTGCCCGGCAGCCCCGAGCACAAAACGCCGCCAAAGCACAAAACCCAACCAGCCTCAAATGCCACGAAAGCACAAAATGCCACCAAAGCACAAAACCCAGCCAGCCTTGAACACCACCAAAGCACAAAACCCAGCCAGCCTCGAACGCCACCAAAGCACAAAACCCAACGAGCGCCGGGTCCGGGGCTCCTCCTGCCATCCCTGCACCCCAACCCCACTCCGGGGGAAGCCACAGGGCACAGCCTGGGCTGGAATTGTTTCTGTTGAACAATTCCATCCCCGTTACCTGCTGATGATGATGACTCCCTTGTAAAGCACAGAGACCGCGGGCATCGTGGCGGCGGTGCCAGCCCGGCCCTGCCCGGCACCACCGCTCGGATTTGGCAGGAATCCGTTAAAGTGATGGGGGGAAAAAATGGGAAAGAAAAAAAAGGAAAAAAAAAGGGGAGGTCGGAGGGCATCACGTGGTGTCCCCGTATGCATGTTAATTCCTCCCAACATTAACACAGATCAGCTCAAAACATCTCCAACTTTAGATTAAAGCTTACGCAAGCTGGAGCCAGCGCGGCTCCTCTGGGCGCGGGGCTGGGGCAGGGCTGGCCCCTCATCCTCAGCACAAGGGGATTCTTTGGGATGTGCCCTTGGGAATGGCCCCTGCAGGGATGGAGGGCGGTGTTTGCTGTGGGATGAGTGCAGTCCCCATCCCTAAAGGGTTAAAATCCATAGCAGAGCTCTGGAAGCAGGAACAGACTGTGGCACTTAGGGGGTTTAGGGTTGATGTTGATTTTTTTTCCTTTTAGCATCTTTTCCAGCCCACAGGATTTCCTTCTTAATGCAGGACAAGTTCAGCTGTCCCCTGTGTGCTGGGAGGTCAGGAGCCTGACTTGCCTTTAAACAGCCCCTTCCACAGAATCACACAATCCCCAGGTTGGAAGAGACCTCAAAGATCAT
>JAHXMQ010009721.1:13963936-14021139 GCA_020466415.1 Ammodramus savannarum pratensis | reverse complement strand
CAAGGGGAAGGGAAGAAGGGGAAGGAGAAAGGGGGAAAGGGGTAAAGAGGAAAAAGGGGAAGGGGAAAAGGGAAAGAGGAAAGATAAAGGGGAAGGAGAAAGGGGAAGGAAAAAGGGGAAGAGGAAAATGAGAAAAGGAAGGGAAGAAGGGGAAGGAGAAAGGGGAAAAGGGGAAAAGGGGAAGAGGAAAAGGGAGGCTGTGCTGACAGCAGCACCCCGAGCCCGCAGGGAGCCTCTGTGCCCGGCTGAGCAGAGGAGCAGAGTCCAAGCAGGTTTGTGTGGGCGGGGATTAGAGGTGGAAAGACATCTTGCAGTGGAAGTGAGATCTGTCTGAGGCCTTTTGGCACCGGAAAGCGGCATTAAGGAGGTGGAGGTGGGAGGGCTCACCCCAGCAGGGCACTGGGTCACGGTCTCTGCCATCCTCCCACCCCTGGGAGCAGCAGGAACTCGGGATCATTATTGGGTGAGCTCACTTCATGACACAACAAAATCAGTGTAGGCTGCAGAGGCTTCTCCATCTGATTAGAAATTGGAAAATTGCAACTGTGCTGCTTGCAGGATCAGCTACAAAGCGTTGGGGATAAATCAAAAACCCAATCAGCTGGGAAGGAGCTGGGAGGGAGCTGCCCACGGTGCAGCCCACGGTGTTCTCACAATAACACCCATGGAGTCACTTCAGATGAGCTCAGGAGATCAGAGATGCTCACAGACAAGTCTGAACAGAAGAGGGAACAAATCATGGAACACCAGGGTGGAAGGGACCTAGAGGAGCACTTGGTGCAACCTTTCTTGTCAAAAGTACAGTCTGGGCAACCCTCCCCTAAACTCCATCCTTATTTCCATCATCCTTCTCAGCCAGTGGATTTCTGCAGCTCATCCCAATGAACCTCTGCTGTCTCAAAGTCAGATCCCTGCTGCCCATCCCCTTCACCCCAGGGAGAGAGGGGCTTGCAGGAGGAACCTGATGCCACCTGACAATTGATGCATCAGGCCAGGAGAAGTTGGTCAGTGCATGGGCACCTGCCTGGCAGAGCTGCTCCTGGACACTGCTGGGGCTTGGTTAAACCACAGCAAGGGTTACAGCTCTCTTCCAATGGGCATCAACACACAGCTCTGCCTGTGCTGTTCCAAAAGGTTTTGGTTGGGAAAAGGCAAAAAGAACCTCTTCAATTATGAATTATCAATTCAACCTGTCCTGCAGTAATTAGAAGAGATTGTCTAAGGTAGAAGGAAGGCCAGGCTTGATCTGCCCAGAAGTTTTTAGGAAAGGCATTTATGCCAGAGCCCAGCTGAGCTGAACATCCCCCAACACCTGCTCCAGCCCAACCCTTGGATGTACCCTTGAGATGGGGATTAACACAAACACAGACACAGGGGAAAGCTCAAACAGGGCCTTCATTTCCACCACAGCAGCTCCAAGGTGTGATAACATTAACATCTCTCCCATGAGGAAGCCTTTCTCCTCCTCCCCTTGGTGGGTGATCTGCTGCTCACTTGGGGACTGGTCCCATGGCCCCTGTTTGGGTGTCAACTGCTGTGAAGGGTTAACAGGATTATAAATCATCCTGCCTGCCTAAATCCCCTGGCCTGTGGGATTGCACTGGTTATAAACTTATTAACAGGGGCTGGTGGGGGCTGCAGGACCTGCTCTGCTGGCCTGGCCACCCCCTGTCCACCCCACACCAATGAGAGAAATCCTGAGAACCCCAGCAGGAAATTCACCCAAGTGAATCCCTAAAAACAGAGCGGGCCCAGCCCCGGCCGCGCCCTCGGGGCTGTTTGAGGTGCTTGAGCTCCTGCTGGCTCTGGCCGAGCTCCTGCACAGAAACCAGCAGTGAAAAACTGGCTTAGAGCTTCCAGCTGCAGGAGAGCCACCGGCATCACCACCGGGAGAGCTGGGGAAGAGGGACCAGGGATGGGGAATGAGGGATGAGGGATGGGGAATGAGGGATGAGGGATGGCGGATGACGGTAGGAGAATGAGGGATGAGGGACAAGGGATGGGGAATGAGGGATGAGGGATGGCGGATGAGGGATGGGGGATGAGGGATGAGGGATGGCGGATGAGGGTAGGAGAATGAGGGATGAGGGACGAGGGATGAGGAACGAGGGATGAGGAACAAGGGATGAGCCGCTGCTCCGGCCGCGGCCGCTGCCACCCCCGCGCTGATGCTGCCAGGTGAGGTTCTGCCGAGGGCTCGCGTTTATTTATCAAATTCCTATTTCAAACTCCAAAATTAATCTTTTAATCAGCGGCAGAGTGGGGTCATCCTTATGGGAGGGCTGGGGAGGTGTTATCTCCCCGCCATCTGCTCGCCAGCCTCGCCGCGTCCCGGCGGAGCCAGCGGACAGACGGACACCAGCCAGCACATCTGGCACCGCCACATGTGGGGGACGCTCTCCCCGACCACCCCTCTCCTCCCGAACCAAACACGGCCCCGTGGGCAAAGCTGAGGGAGGATTGGACCCAAAATTCCAGCATTTCAAATTCCACATGAGGTGGAAAATGGGGTTTGAGCATTTCTGCCTCGCAGGGCACCAGGGCTCGGCAGCCCGTGGAGCCGGGGATGGCCAGGGGCCCCAAACCCACCCGACGGCCCCACAGCATCAGCCCCCACCCGGCAGCGCTGCCCCGACACAGCCACGCCTGTCCTGCACCTCCTCCTTCCGACCTACAGCTGATTCTGCCCTTTCCGTCCCCAAAAGCAGCAGGGCAGCCCCGGCACAGCCTCCCAAGGCCCGGCTCGGTGTCGGTGACCCCGGGCTGCTGCCCTGCCCATCCCGCGGGAGCGCAGCCCCCAGCCCCCAGCCCTGGCTCCCCTGACCTACTTCAGCCGCAGGTGCATCGTGTCCGGCACGGCACGGACCGGCCGCGGCCGCCCCCAGCGTGCCCCGGCCGCGGTCCCGGCTGGGGGGAGCCCAGGTCCGGCCAGGTCCCGAACAAGGCTCCGCCGAACCCACGGTGGTCCCGGAGCCCGGCGGGGCCCAGGCCGGCGCTGGCTCCGGCCCACTGACCCCCAGCTAATCGGCTAAAGCCGCACGCTCTGAACCCTGGCCCGGGCACGGCCGCGCTCCCCGTGCCCTACATAGAGCAGACATCCGCGGCCGCCGTCACCTCCCGTCCCCTCCGCGCCCCGCTCCGCTCCCGGCACCGGCACCGGGCCCTGTGGGAGCTCCTGCCGGAGGGGAGAGCCCGCGGCAGAACTGCGGCTGCAGCAGCGCCACAGCTGCTCCCCGGGGCTGGGGGTGCTCCCCTGGTGCTGCCTGGAAAAAAAAAATAAATCCCTTTGGCAGCCGGGCTGCTCCCGGCCTCACCTGAGCGCTGCCCCTGCGGTGCCGCGGGACCCCCACCGGACCCTGCCCCGCACGGATCGAAAATGAACCGAATCAAAGCAACCCCGAAAATGAACCCGATCAAAGCAACCCTGAAAATGAACTCAATCAAAGCAACCCCGAAAATGAACCCGATCAAAGCAACCCCGCCAAAAGCAGCGGGGTCACCGAGCCCGGCATCCTCCCCAAGGCCGTCCCTGTAGAGCGGATCCGGGGCTCCGGGGATGCTCGCCCCCTTTCCCGTTCCCGGTGCCGGTCCCGAGATCCCGTTCCCGGGGCGCATCCCGCTCACCAGTAAATGAGGGAGAGCCCATCGAAGCGCTCCAGGGCCCGGCCAGGGGGCTGCAGCAGGGACATCATGGGGGCAGCCGCGGCCGGTTCCCGCTGCCCGGGGCCATGGGCTCCGAGTGCCGCGGCTGCGGGGCCACGGCCACAGCTCCTGGCACCGCCGCTCCCGGGGCACCGCCGCTCCCGGGCCCCGGCGCTCCCTGGCACCGCTCCCCGCCGCAGCGGCTGCACCTAATCCCGGCCGGGCGGGCGAGCGAGCATGTGATCGCCCCTCTGCCGGCCCCCCAGATAAACCCTGCAGGACGGCGGGACAGAGGGACAGAGCGACAGAGCGACAGAGCGGGACAGAGGGACAGAGCGGCCGGGCCGGGCCCCGCGGTGCGGCTGATTCCAACCAGCGGGGCTGGGCCACACCTGGGCTGGGAGGGAGCCACGGCGACCACGGGACCCCCACGGCAGCCAGCAAAGTGTCCCATCAGCCGTGTGCCACCGTGCCACTCTCCCTGCCCACCCTGATTCCATAATCCGAGCGTTTATTTTGGCACAAGGACCCCTTCAGCCCCCACTTCCTTCACCCTGCACCTGCCGTGGCTGCTGGTGATGGCTGTAATCATTAATGATGGTTATAATCATTAATGATGGTTGTGATCCATGGTTAACCTGGGCCACAAACTATTTACAGACAATTGTAGGCATCTCTGACCTGCACTGAGCCTGGGCTGTGGCAGCACTCCCTTGGCAGCCAGCTCCCCCCTTCCCTGACCACTGCATGATAGTATTTTTTATAAGTAAAATATTATCTATACAAGTATATTATTTATTATGGGGCACAAGTCTTGCATTTGGGTATTTTCCCCTCCTGTTTAAAGTCTTCTGATCCTACCCCAGCAACCAAATTGTCCTTTAGACTATTTAGGAAAGTCCTGGGAGTGAGCGCTGGTGGGTAGATGGAAACTGTTTGAAGTGGGGAATTATCCTGGAATGTGAATTATCCCAGAGCAATGAAGCCACAGCCAGCCCAGTCACACTTATCCACATCCAGCTGTGGGTGGGATGGATGGACAGCAGGATGGACAGCCTGCAGACAGACAGGCCCTGTTTCAGGGCAATGGAAAAGTCCCAAATGAGCACCAAGCCACTGCATTTTGTGTATTTCTTTTCTCCCTCTCCCCACCAGTTATGATCCCAGGGCAGCAGCCGGAGGTGGCTGGGACCTGGGGATTAGGTGAGACCTGAGGATTATGAAATGCATCTGTCTGTGTCTGGGGTGGCCTGGGAATGGCACCAGCGTCCCCAGGGCCAGGTCCTGTGCTCATCAATCCCCCCAGCTCCAGGAAATGCTGGCACAGGAAATCATGGAATATCCTGAGTGGGATCATCCAGCCCAGCCCCTGGCCCTGCACAGACCCCCCAACAATCCCACCCTGGGCACCCCTGGCAGCGCTGTCCAAGCTCTCCTGGAGCTCTGGCAGCCCCGGGGCTGTGCCCATTCCCTGGGGAGCCTGGGCAGTGCCAGCACCCTCTGGGGAAAGAGCCTTTCCTGATATCCAACCTAAACCTGCCCTGGCACAACTTTGGGTCATTGCTTCGGGGTGGGACACGTGAGGACCAGCAGAGGAGAGCTCTGAGCAGCAGAGGGGGGGATGCCCTGTGTGTGCTGTCACTGTTCCTGTGGGGTGCCCTGTTTGTCACTGCTCCTGTGGGGTGCCCTGTTTGTCACTGCTCCTGTGGGGTGCCCTGTGTGTGCAGCCCCTGCTCCTTTGCAGTGCCCTGTTTGTCACTGCCCCTGTGATGGGTGCCCTGTCTGTGCATTCACAGCTCCTGTGGGGTGCCCTGTGTGTGCAGCCCCTGTTCCCCATCCCGCGGCTGCCAGGGCAGGGAGCTCAGGGCACCCGTGTGACCCCAATGGGGACACCCGGGTCCCTGGGGCAGCACAGCCGCCCCAGCCCTGTCACCCACGCTGTGACCAAGAGCAGGGAGGGCCCCGAGGCCGGGCCGTGCCCGGGGTGCTGCCCCAGGGCGCTGCTGCCGGGACAAGGCGGGGAATTGAGGCCGATCCCGCTCGCATCCTTTGCGAGTGACTGTGCAGGATGGGCCGTGCCAAAACCCTTCTCACCTGTCCCTCCCAGCCGGTGACAGGTCCCCGAGGAGGCACAGGGCAGCGCCACCAGCCTGTCACCCCCCCACGCTTGTGTGCAGCTCCGCTTTAGGGGCCAGCCCAGCACCCCCATCCATGGGGGCACCCCAGGGTGGGTTTGGGGGTGTTGGGGGTGCAGCCCAGCGGTGCCGGGCGGGCCCGGGCGGTGCCGGGTGTGGGTGCCGGGACTGGTTTGTGCCGCCGGGACAGGACGGGCCCTGGGTTTGCCGAAACCGCGGGGAGCGGGCGGGCTCGGGGCAGGGCCGGCCTCTCCCATGGCACCGCTCGGCATTGTCTGAGGCGGTGTCACCCGCTCGGGATTGTCTGAGGCGGTGTCACCCGCTCGGGGCAGGACAGAGCCCGGCTGGACACAACGGCGGGGCCGCCCCGGTGCCACCGGCATCGCTGTGCCAGGGCACCGGGGGCTGGGGCATCCTCTCCCCGCCCTACCCGCGGCTCCCCAGGGATGTGTCCCCTGTCCCCGCAGCCCTGGGGGTCACAGCATCCCCGGGGCCGTGAATCACCGGCCCTGCCCTGCCCTGCTCCCCGCGCTGGAGGAAGCGGGGCGTTCATTATCGCCCTCGCCCATCGCAGGCAGCTGCCCCTGGGTGCGCTCCACTGCATATTTATAGAGATGCAAACATTACACCCCGGAAATTCCCAGTCTTTACATCACAGGCCAAAGGCTGCAGTGAAGCCCTGACCTTTTTTCTTCCTCTCGATGTGTTCTGGGGGGCTGTGGCAGAGTGGTCCCAGCCAGGATCAGTGATCCTGCATGGGTGCTCAGGGCTGCAGCACCGTGCCATCGAGGGGCACAGGGGACACAGAGGAGCTCTGGGTGCCCCTGGAAATGTTCTGGGCCAGGTTGGATGGGGTTTGGTCTGGTCGAAGGTGTCCCTGCCTTGGCAGGGGAGGATTAGATGAACTTTAAGTCCCTTCCAACCCAAATCACTGCACAATGATTCAATGATTCAATGATGATGATGATGATGACGACGACGACAACACCTGTGTGTCCCCAGTGGGGGTCTGGGACCCCATCCCTTCATGGGACAGGAGAATAAGGACCCAGAGAAGCTGCTGCTCTCTCGGATGCACGTTCTGACCTCACCATCCAGCCCAGCTGTGCACAGCTCAGTGCCACTCCAAACTCATGGCTGGGGACACAGCACCGGCACCTGCCAGGGTGGCTGTGTCCCCCTCTGCCCTTTCCCCCCAGTTTGGTGCAGATGTCCCTGTGCCTCCCCAGTGCACCCAAAGCCACCCCAGCACGGTGACAAGGCAGCCCTCCTGCTCTGTACCTCTGTGCCGGGAGGAGGAGGAAGAGCCAAACTTAATTTATTCCGTGCTGCATTTCCATGCCAAATGAGTCAGAGCACCGGCCTCTCTCAGCCTTTGTTTTGCTTGGCTGCCTGCACCCGCTTTCGCTTGGTGTTTGCTCAGTATTAAGTCCCTTGATGGCACTTGGGCTCAAACCAGCAAGTGCAGCAGAAAAAGTGCAGCAGAAAAAGTGCAGCAGAAAAAGTGCAGCGCTTCCCTGCTGGGACAGGAGCTCTCCCATCCTTCAGCATCGGCAGCGGTGCACTTGTTTTATTCTGTTTCTTCCTCACACTTTGAGGAGCCCTGAGCCCGGTCCTTTGAGCCACCAGGTCCCACCAGAGCCACCCAAAGCCATCGAAGCTGGCAGGGCCGGGGCTGGGGCCGGAGCAGCCGTGCTGGATGCTGATTTCAGAGCAAACAGCCCCAAACGGAGCTGGGGGAGGTTTCGGCCGGCTCAGGAGCAGCCAGGAACGGGCACGGCCGCATTCCTGCGCACGGGGGAGCCGCCAGCAGGAAGCACGGAGGTGTTTCAGTGTTTCAGTGTTTCAGTGCCCTGCTTTCCTGCCGAGCAGCAGGAACTCCCTCCCAACTCAACCCCTGCCGTGGGGCCGGCAGCTCAGCTGGGCCCTCCTGGGGCTGTCACAAACTCCCCACCCAGAGAATAAATGAGATTTTGGCTCATCTACTGCTGTTTGTGTTCCATCGAGCTTTTGGAAGAGATTTCCAAGTTGTTTTGCCTCAACCTCCTCCTCCATCAGAAGTGAAATCTGGAAATTGCTCATTGAGGAACACTGCCAGGGCTGATCATCTCCATGCCTTGCTCCTCTGCTCCGATGGGTCCCCAGAACCGTGGGGACAGTGCCACGGTGCCTTTTGGGGGTATGGGGAAGGGGATGGCATCACCCACCCAGCCCTGGTGCCATCCCAAACTACAGTGGGCTGAGTGGGGTGGGATGGTGGGCACAGGGGGTGGCCAAGGCCACGGCTCAGGTGCCAGCAGGGAGTGAGACCCTGAGCAGGGATTGGGACCCTGAGCAGGGATTGGGACCCTCAGCAGGGATTGGGACCCCCGGGCTGGTGCCCATCCTGTGCCCTGGGCAGCGGGGTCGGCCTGGGCCGGGTGCTGGGGCTGGCACAGGGTGGAGCAGGGTGTGGGATGCCAGAGCAGGGCTTGCCAGCAAAATGTCATCTGGTTGCATAAAACGTGCTCCCCTCCCGCTCCCCTCCCGCAGCAGCGGCAGCAGCTCAGGAGATTCTTCCCCAGGTTAAGTCAATATTGCCACATTGCTGCCTCTGTCGAGGGGCTTGGCCCCGTGGAAGGAGCTCCGTGGGTGTTTCAGGGCTGGAAAGGAGCCAAGGGAGCTCATCTGGGTGGGTGCAGCACCCTGGGGCTCGGCATCCTCCCACCAGCCCCCAGTGGGGCCACACCTGGGGCAGCTCATGGGGCACAGCAGGCTCCAGGCTGGCAGGACAGCCCCACTTCCCCAGGCTCAGGAGGCTCCAAGGAGCCAGTGGCACCTGGGGTGGACACCTGGACTCCTGGACACCTGGTCACATGGACACCAGGATACCTGGACACATGGACACCAGGACATCTGGATGCCTGGACACCTGGACACCTGGATATCTGGACACATGGATACCTGGACACCTGGATACATGGATACCTGGATACCAGGACACCTGGATACCAGCAGCAGCAGAGGGGAGGGCACGGAGCACAGCAGGGAGCAGCTGCAGCAGTAAAGCCACCCAGAGGCTCATTTGCAAAATAAACGCTGCAAAACCAACCCTGGCAGAGCACAGCTGAGGAGGGAACCCCAGCATGGGCTGTGCTGTGCTCTGGGCAGGCACCAGGGCTGGAGAAGAGCTGCCAGCACCCCCAAAGCACAGGCCCCCAGGTCCCCAAAAGCACCCTGTGCACAGAGGATGTGCAGTGCCTCTGATCCCAAGCCAAGGCAAAGGCAGAGTGCCTGGGCAGTTTACATAAGACAGAGTTTTCCACTACACCGGAGTTTCTCTCCGCCTGGTGCTTCACCCAGCAGCTGCAATTTTGCTGCTCTCAAGGGCATTTGCACACAAAAATGAGCCACGCCAGAGATGTGGGGAGATTAGGAGGATTAAGGCTGCAGAACTGGCACAGGAGGAGATGGAAAGCAAACCCCCTGGTAGGCAGAGGCAGTTCATCCCTAAACCTCTGCTCACCTTCCCCCAGGGTCAAGAAGGGGGGCTCTGGGATGGCTCTGGAAGCTTTAAGAGGAGCAATCAGTCCTTTGAGCATCCAGAACACGTTGCTGCTAGAGATGGGGGGGATCCCAAAGCACAAAAAGCAGAAAGTGTTTCCAGAGCGGAGTAAGGACGTGCAGGATTTCACACAGTGAAGCAAAAGCAGCCGGGCTGGGTTTCTCCCCTCAGCTCCCCTCTGTGGGAGTTGGGGATGCAGCTGCTGCCTGGGCAGGCTGCACAGGGATGCTCACAGCCTCCAAAAGAGCCTCAGCACCTGCAAAACCCTCCTCCCAAACACCAGGGGAACACCGTGTGCTCCTCAGCACGGGCAGGAGCCTGGCACTGAGGCCATGGCAGGCACTGAGGGTGCCAGGCTCCAGGCAGTGCCAGGGATGCCAGGGGATAAGGGGGGGCTCTGGGGATCACATGAACCGTTCCTGCCCAGGGGATCCTCATGATCTATTTGGTGTAAGAACAGAAGCTGGGCACCATGGAGAGCAATTCACACCCCAGCGATGGCTCAGGCGGAGCTGGTGCCATGGCTGGCAGCAGGAACAGCCCAGAGACGGCCCCAGCCAGGCCAGGGTGAGGCCCAGCCCCAGCTCTGGCTCTCGGGGGCTGCTCCAGCCTCACACCAGCACGCCCAGCACCGAGTGACAGCGCTGGGCTCAATGCCAGCAGGACCTTGCCACCCCCAGCCCCAGCTGATCCACCCTCAGCACAACCCTGGGCTCCGGGAGGGTTCTAAACCCATCCCCACTGGCCAAGGGCTCGGAGGAGCTTGGCTGGATGGGGCACACCAAGAGCTGCTGTGTGTGGGGTGACAGCCCTGCCCGGGGGGCTCAGGGCTCTGTGGGGCTCGGGCTGAGGGCTCCTCACAGCTCAGGGGATGGCACAGCCAGGCAGCAGCGCCAGAGCCCGCAGGGGAACGGCCTCTCACCCCCCGAATGAGCCAGGAGCACAAACCACGGCAGAATGGGATGGAGGGGACGGCCGCAAACACACACAGAGCAGCACGGACAGACAGACGGGCACACTGACAGACGGACGGACACACAGAGACACGAAGCCGCACTTGCCTGGCGCTGTGGCTGCCGGCCCCGCCGCCTCCCCGCTCCCCCGGCCGGGAGTGGCCGCGGCCGCGGCGCTCGGAGCTCTTTAAGGGCGCCCCGGATCCGGCACACGCAGGGATCGGGATCAATAGGTCACAGCGTGCACTGACTTGCCCCCAGAACAGAGGATTTGGGGCTCGTGGGGAAGCTACAATCAGGGCTTTAATCCCGCATGGGCACAAAATCCCGGGATAAAAAGGCCAGAGCTGGTCCTAATTGCTGACTGCTGTGTGCATGTGTGAGCAAAACCTCTTAGGCTGCGGGGGGCCTGGGGGAGGCATCTCTGTGCCTTATGGAGACCTCGAGGTCGGAGCAGATCTGTCAGATCATCAAGTCCAACCACTCCCCCAGCACTGTCGTATTTGCCACTGACCCTGTCCCCAAGTGCCACATCCAGAGGGCTTTGAATCCCCCAGGGATGGGGACCCCACCACTGCCCCGACAGCTGTGCCAGGGCCTGACCACCCTTTCCGTGAAGATTTCCCAATATCCAATCTGAACCTTCCTGGCTCAGTTTGAGGCCGTTTCCCCTTGTCCTGTCCCTGTTCCCTGGGAGCAGAGCCCGACCCCCCCGGCTGTCCAAAGCCAGAAAATCCCCCCTGAGCCTCCTTTTCTCCAGGCTGAGCCCCTTCCCAGCTCCCCCAGCCCCTCCTGGTGCTCCAGCCCCTTCCCAGCTCTGTTCTGGACCCCCTCCAGCCTCTCAGTGTGAAAGGAGCGGCGCTGTCCCGGCAGTGCCGATGTCACTGAAGGAGCAGGGACGCTCCCAGCTCCGCTCATCCCCAAACACAGAAACCTCCCGGGAGGAGCCGCAGCCCCCCGTGACTGCCCCTGTGCCCATCCCGGGCCCGCGTCTGGTCCTGCACATCTGGGGGGGCTCAACCCTGCCGGGACCCCTCCCAGGGGCGCCCCCAAAGCCAGGGGAGGATGCTGCGGGCTGGGAGGGGCACGGCGGGAGGAGCAGGAGGAGCAGGAGGAGGCAGAGGCGGTGCTGCCCCGTCCCGCCTCCCGGCGGGGCCCGGCCCGGTGGCGGCGCAGAGGCTGCGGGCGGCGGCGGGGACGGGCAGGAGGAGCGCGGCGGGCGCCGTGCGGGGACGCGATGCACTCGCTCTTCAGGAAACGCAACAAAGGGAAATACAGCCCCTCCGTGCAGAAGAAGAGGTGAGTGAGCCGGCCCCGGGCAGCCCCGCTCCTCCCGGGACGGGCAGAGGGGATCCCGGGGATCCCGTCCCGGAGCATCCCCCCCTCTCCGGCCGGGGCTCGGCGGAACTGATCCCCCCGAGGAGTGGGAACCCCTCAGGTGTGGGAATCCCCCCGGTGTGGGAACCCTCGAGTGTGAGAATCCCCGAGGTGTGTGAGAACCCCCAAGTGTCGGCACCTCCCCAGGTGTGGGCACCACCGAGGTGTGGGCACCCTTAAGTGTGGGCACCCCCCGAGGCGTGGGCATTCCCGAGGTGAGGAGCCCTGGAGTGTTCCCACACCCGCGAGGTGCGGGCACGCTCTGAGTGCTGTGGAGCCCTGAGAGCCGAGTGGGAACTGCGGTGTTTGCCCCCCCGTGCGGTGCCAGCTCCTCCCCGAGCTGGCTCCATCTCCTGCCCCGGCTGTGGGCACAGGGATTGTCTCTCCCAGCTCCCCTCCCATGGCAGCAGCTCCGGCGAGCAGGTTCCTTGCCTTGCCAGGTGTGTGCTGCGTCAGATCTTAGGGAAAATAGTCTGGTTGTTCTCCACCTTCGCCCCTGTTCCCTCCGGACCGAGGATTCGGTCCCCCGTCGTTACCTCGGCTCCCTCTGACGGGGTGGGGACGCGTTTCGCTTGTACTGGTTGGTTAAAAAAAAAAAAAAAAAGAAAAAGAAAGAAAGAAAAGCAGGGTGTTGAATGCGCCCTGTGAAAGGTCACTGATAAAAGGGAAAAGGTGTAAAAATCCCTGCGCAGGGAGGCTCAGCCTCTCTGGGCTGGGCGGTGGACAGTCCCCAGCCCCTGCCTGCGCCGGGATGTTTTTCCACAGAGGTGGATGTTGGGATTAATCAGAAATGTGCCCTGTGTTTCCCAGAGGAGCTGCAGGGGCTCTGGAGCATGTGGAGCGCTCCAGGATTCTGAGTGATTCAAGGATTCACGATCCCAGCCCGTGTCCGTTCATCCCCTCCCATCCCTCTCCATCGGCACCAGTCCCGGCTGGCGGAGCCCGAGCAGCCGCCCCCTCCCAAAATCCTGCTTTGGAATGGAGCTGGGGAGCGCTTCAGGGTCTGAGGGGCCTCCGAGCACCCAGAGAGGAACCAGTCAGCCCAGAAGGCGCCGGCATTTCCCGAGGAGGGGATCCCGGCTGCTCCCTGCCCACGGAGCGGGGCTGTGCCCGAGGGAGGCGTTCCCTGCCCGCTGCTGCCCGGGCACCGGGCACTGCTGAGCTCCAGCCCCGGGAAGGCTCCCCCGGCAGGCTCGGCAGGGCCGCCCAGGCTCCCGGAGCCGCGGGCACGCTGTGGGAGCCCCGGGCACGCTGTGGGAGCCCCGGGCACGCTGTGCTGCCCATCCTGCCCCGGGCAGGGCACAGGGGCTGGCACCGAGCCCTGGAGGCTCCGCACCTCCCTGGCGGCCGCGGCTCCCCCGGGTAAGGATGGTGCCAATGCCCAGGCGCAGTTCGGAGCTTCGGGGGATCAGCGGGCGGCTCGAAAGTGAGAAACCCCTCAGCAGGGTTGGGATGGCAGCCCGGGGCCCCGGGAGCAGGAGGAGACAGACCTGCCCTGCACCGTCACAGCTCGGTCAGGAGGCTGTGGAGAAGGAGGGGACAGACTGCACTGTGCCCCACCGTGGGGCTGTGCCCGGGTCCCCACCGTGGGGCTGTGCCCGGGTCCCACCGTGGGGCTGTGCCCGGGTCCCACCGTGGGGCTGTGCCCGGGTCCCCTCGTTGCGCTCCAGCCCTGGTACCCTGAGCTCTCTCCATCCGTCGGGGATGGATGGGCGCAGGAAGGAAGGAAGGAAGGAAGGAAGGCGCTTTCCTCCTCCTCCTCCCTGCCTGCAGCCCAGCGGCCCTGGGCAGGTGCCAGAGCACCTCCGCAGGCTGCGGGCCAGGTGGAACCTCTGTTTTTCTGGCTGGTGGTGGCTGAGGAAGCCGCGCAGGGCTGTGCCCGGGGCCAGCCTCCCTCCCTCCCTCTCTTCCTGCGCCCCGGCTGTCCGTGCGCACCTCGGGGAGAGCTGTGCTTATTAGCCCCAATTTGTTAATTCCTGCCTCGGAGTTTACAAACATCTGTGAATCCAGGGAACACTCCCACCGTGTGGAAACAGCCCCACCATCAAGATGGGGAAGCCGGCGCCCGACCGGTTGAACAACTCGCTGCGGGAGGATTGCGAAGAAGCAGCGAGGAGCTGCTGCCCCGTCCCCTGCTCCAGGCACTGCCAGGCGGCTCCCGCCCCGCTCTGCTGCCAGGAAAACAGAGCAACACTCCCCAAATCAGCCTCCCGCCCCCGCCGGCAGCGCGGACCGCGATTTCGACACCGCGGGAGCGCGGCCGGATCGGCGGGGCTGCGCCTTGGGCAGGGCGCGGTGCCCGGCACGGAGCCTTCAAAGCACCGAGGGACGGGGCGAGAACCGGCACCGGTTTGGCGAGAGAGAGAGAGAGAGAGGGGCACCGAGCGTGTCCTGCCAGCCCCGGGAGCCCTGGTGCCTTTGTGTCTTCCTCAGCCTCGGGACAAAGCCTGCCCAGGACGGGAACAGCTCCATGAACAGCACTGGCACCAGGTGCTGCACCCTCCCCATCAACAACTCTGGATGTGACAGCCACCCTGTCCCAGCCCCAAAGTGGCCCTCAGGAACCAGCAGCACCAGGGTCCAGGTCTCTCCTCAGGAGTATCTGCTGCAGCTCTGGGATCTGCCTGGCCTCCAGGCTCAGGAGCCTTCCCCATCCAGCCCTGGGCATCTCCTGCCTTGGCTGGGGATCCTGGAGGATGATGGTGACAGCTCTTCTGTCTTCTCATCTCTTTTGTCTCATGGACTTGCTTGCTTCGCTCTGCTCTCATCCCTGAGCACGGGAAGGCCCTGGGAATTCAGCTGTGCCCAGTGTTGTTACACGGACGTCTGTCCCTGGAAGGGAAGGCAAAGCCTTGAACAGAGCCACGGTGTGGGGAAAATCATCACCCTCCTTCCACACCGTGTTCCTCAAACTCTTGCCATGCTTAGAACACAGGAGAGGTTGGCTCCTTCTTCTTCTTCTTCTTCTTTTGGTAGTCCAGGCTGGGCAGGTAGGAGGAGGTGAGGGAGGTGCCCAGGGCCAGGCTGGCCAGAGCTTGGAGCACCCTGGGACAGTGAAAGCTGTCCCTGCCCATCTAATTGAAACCATTTGATCATTTTATGATAAAAACCAGCTCAGCCTTCCCAGCTGCTGCTGAAACTCTCTCCTGCCAGCAGGAAAGTTGTTCATCCTCGGGGTCCTCGGGGTGGGAGCACTCCCAGCCCTGGAGCCCCTCAGCGGTGTCAGTGCCCAGGTGAGGGGGTGCAGGCACTGGGACAGCTCTGCCTGCAGGGCTGGCCCCATTTCCAGAGGCTGTTTGGAAGGGCTGGAGTCAGCAGGTGAGTCAGGAGCTGCTCAGGCTGAGGGCGGAGCCAGCTCCCTTTGCCCGCCCCGTTCCTGCCCTCATTTCCATGCAGATTACAGAAATATCACCATTCCTCGCAGGGAAGATAAATACCCCTGGAACTGGCTGGGCTGAGCACAGCAGCCCTGCTGTCCAGCCTCACCCTGCCGTGGGCAGCCTGACAGAGCCTGCTCTGAGTTTTCAGCCAGATCCTAATCTCTCCCAAACCTGAATCACCGCAGCCTGAGCCCAGCCCTTGTGCCACAGCTTCACTCCAGGGTCATTAAAAGCAGCAGGAGAGAATTGCATGCAGGCTGGAGGAGCTTTAAGGACATTTAGAGCTCTGTGGCCTTCTGGAGGATTCATTCAGTTTAATTCCTCCAGCAGCAGGGCTGACCTGGGACAGCTTTCTGTGAAATTTCTGTGCATGGACAGTGAATGGGATGGAATTGGGAGCAGCAGAGGGTGGGCACTGCCTGCTGTGCCCATTGTCCATGCCAGGGGTGGGATCAGAGCCACCCTCACCCAGCTCCCCTGGCTCTGCCAAGCCATCCCACCTGGAGAAGGGATGGGGAGGGTTCCTGACAGGAGAGCAGCAGCCCTGAGCAAGGGATCCCTTCCCACAACCCTCCCAGCAAGGATCAGGCTCATGGGGCAAATTCCCAGCAGGAGCCTTCCCAGGATGAGCTGGAGCTGCCAAAACTCAGGAGTGTCTGAGCATCTCCCTTGGAGGGATTAAGGAAAAAAACCTCCTTGTTTGGGAAAAGGAAACTTGAGAAATCAAAGGGATTTTCTACCACCTGCCAGCAAGCACAAGGCCTTTGCACATCCTGGAGAAACTGATCTCAGGGAGGTTTGCTCCAAAACCTGCTCTTACTACTGAGGGTGCAACCTAAGGAGAAGAGAAAAGGAAAAAGGAATAGAGGAAAAGTCCACTTTTACCAGCAAAGTTTTCACATTACAATAATTATCATCATATTTGTCTGTTGAGAACCTCTCTTAATAAAAATATCCCAACTAAAATATTAAGAAAAATCAGCAAAACTCTAAGAAAACAGAAGAAATAAAAACCCAAATCCTAAACATCCCTCCTAAGCCTTCAGAAACACCTGAACCCCTCTGAAAGCAAGGTCCTGAGGGCAGAACTGTGGTACGTGGATGAAGCTGCTTCCTCCTGGTCCCCCAGCTGGGAGAAACCCCAAAACCAGCTCCCATTCCCCATGGGAATGATATGGGGTCCTTCACCCCAGCAAGGCAGTGGCACTGACAAAAATCCACTCTTCTGCTGAGCACAGCTTTCCATGAGAGATCATTTTTTCCTCCCTGACCAGAGAATGTTAAAGTTCTCCAGAAATGGCAAAGCCAGTTTTTCCAGGCTTTTATTTATTTTTTTTTTTTCATCTCTCAAACAAAGCCTTATCTATTCCAGCAGAGCTCTCTGCATTCCCCCTGTGCTGCAGCCCCACAGGGGCCGTGCCCTGGGCACTTCACTCCTGGCTCTGCTCAGTCTCGTGTGTGCTGCCCATCCCAGCTGGGCTCTGGCCAAATCCTGCTCTGCTCCAAGCTCCAGCCATCCCCCCAGGCTGCTTTTGGGCCCTGGCAGCCCTTTGTCTTCCCTGGATGCATCCATGGCCTTTCCTGCAGCTTCTCAAAGGAGCCACATCCTCCCAGTCCCATCCACCCACTTTTCCTGGGACAGCCAAGGCTCCCTCACTGCTTTGCCCATCCATTTGTGCTTCTCCTGCACAGAATCATGGAGTGGGTTGGGTTGTAAGGGAACTTAAAGCTCATCCCATTCCAACCCCTGCCATGGCAGGGACACCTCCCACTGTCCCAGGCTGCTCCCAGCCCTGCCCAGCCTGGCCTTGGGCACTGCCAGGGATCCAGGGGCAGCCACAGCTGCTCTGGGCACCCTGTGCCAGGGCCTGCCCACCCTCACAGGGAACAATTCCTCATTCCCAATATCCCATCCATCCCTGCCCTCTGGCAGTGGGAGCCATTCCTCCTTGTCCTGGCACTCCAGTCTCTTCCCCCTTGCAGCAGATGAAGCCAAACTCCTCCATCCCCTGGCATGGAGACTCCAGACAGGCTTCAGCTTTCCCTGTTGGACATCCAGCTGATGCAGGGACTGTGCTCCTCCTCTGGCTTATCCACACAGCCCCAGCTGTGGCAGGGACAATGGGTAATTAACAGGCCTAATGTTAATTAACAGGCCTGACGGTAATTAACAGGCCTGATGTTCTCACATCAGTGATGTCCGAGCTGGTTGATGAAGTGGCACCAAAGTGACAAGTGTGGGGAAATAAATACACAAATAAGAGAGCTCTCCCACGAGAGGTTCCCATTCTCTCTTATTTCTGTTTATTCCTGCCCACTTGTTATCCCTGCAGTGACTGGGGGTGCACAGCTGAGCTCAGGGCAGGATGGGGAGCACAGCAGCAGCTCCCCAACGCTGCAGTTTGAGCTGCAGCTCCCATGGGAGTGTTTATGAGAGTTCCCTGTCCACAGCCTCAGCTGGTGACTCTCACACAAACCACAGAGCAGCAGAGAGCAAACAGCTCCTCTGGTGTGCCAGGAGAGCCCAGCCATGCCCACATCACTCCCAGCATGTCCTTGCCTGCTCTGAGCAAGGCTGCATTTCCTGGCTCTGCTCACCCAGACACTGTAGGTTCTGGATCACCATCACCTCCATTCTCTGCCCTGCCCTGCTCCATCCTGCCCTGATGTCACTGTCACTGTCACTGTCCCCAGAGGGTGACTCTGCCCCAGCCCTGGCAGTCACTGAGGGCAGGAGGGGCTCCAGGGGCAGCACCCCCAGCTTGGGAAGGGGCTGGCAGGGCACAGGGATGAGGAGAGCTGGTGGCTCCAGCCTGAGAGAGGAGCAGAGGGAAGGGGAGCAGGGGCTCATCCTCACCCCACCCCAGCTGGGCACTGAGGGGAGGCTCAGGGCTGGGTGCTGCACTCCTGCTTCCAGCACCTGAGATCAGTTTTGTGATGCAAAGTGAGCACAAGGCTGGGCTGAAGCTCCAGGCTCAGCTCTCCAGGTCAGCCTGAACCACAGCCATGCACCCAAAAATCCCTGCCTTGGGTTTATTTCCTGCCTACAGTTTAGAGGTTTCAGTCAGAGGTAGAACTAGAAAAAGCCCAGACTTCTCCTGGCTTTTAGGATGGTTTTCCCATCCATGCTGCAACCCTGGAGATCCATCCTTGGGCTTGCTGGGGTCCCTGAGCCCAAGGCAGGGCCCAGGGAGAGGAGCCAGCAGGAGCTGCCAGCTGTGCCCAGCTCAGTGCCAGCCCAGGAGTGCCCAGCTCAGTGCCAGCCCAGCCCTCACAGTGAGCACCCCAAGCAGGATGATGAACCTCTCTCACCCCCCAGCTCAGGTGGCTCCAGTGCAGGGTCAGGAAGGCTCCTTGGTGGCCTCAGGCTCTGCCAGGGTGCAGGAGCTGCCAGCTCTGAGCAACCATCACCCAAAGAGACCCAAACACGTGCAGCACACTTCAGTCAGTGATCCAAACCACTGATCCCACCTGACTCCTGCCCTGCTTTCTGTGGGATGGCGAAGGTTGGAAGAAACCCCAAAGTGGATTTTGAGGAGCAGGAGCCAGCCACCCACACCCCATCTCCCCATGCACCCTCCAGCTGTGATTACTGAGCACAGAATTAAAATCACCCTTGGAATTATTGCAATACAGCTCCCAGTGACCCCTTCCTTGCCTCCTCTGCCAGGAATGCCCCCTGGGCTCATTGCTGCTGGTGCAGGAGGTGCCAGGCAGGCAGCAGGCACAGGGACAGGCACAAACCTCCGAGTACCATCCTGATGATGCAGCTTCTATAAAAAGAAAAAAATCAGTGTAAACCATGCCCATAGCAGAACTTCCCAGGGAACTGTGGACTTTTCTGGATGCCACAAGGCTCCTGCAGCCTGCGGCAGGTTTGAGGTAGGGAGGAACAAGCCCAGAGCTGGGGTTTGGGTTTGTTCTGCTGCACTGAAGCGACAGCACACGGGGCAGGCAGGAACAGGTCCTGAAATTCAGCACCAGAGTCCTGGGGGAGCTGCAGCCCCAATCCTGGGGCAGTTCTGAGCCCTCCCAACACTGAGGGGCTGGAGGGGTTCCAGGGAAGGGGCTGGAGCACCAGGAGGGGCTGAGGGAGCTGGGAAGGGGCTCAGCCTGGAGAAAAGGAGGCTCAGGGGGGACCTTGTGGCTCTGCACAGCTCCTGACAGGAGGGGACAGCTGAGGGGGTTGGGTTGTGCTCCCAGGGAACGGAGATAGGACAAGGGGAAACAGCCCCAAGCTGTGCCAGGGGAGGTTTAGGTTGGATATTGGGAATATTCCTTCATGGAAAAGATGGTCAGGCACTGGCACAGCTGCCCAGGGCAGTGGTGGGGTCACTGTTCCTGGAGGGATTTACAAGCTGTGTGGATGTGGCACTTGGGGACACGGGTCAGTGGTGGCCTTGGCAGTGCTGGGGGAATGGTTGGACTCGATGTGCTTGGAGAGTTTTCCAACCTTCCCAATTCCACGGTTCTGCCTGGGGATGCAGGAACTCTCTGTGCCATGAGCCAGCACTGCTGGGGTGCTGCTGCTCCCCCAGCCAGCCCCACTCATCCTCTCCAGCAGCAGGTGACACTTCCAAGTGCCACAAGGATCTGTTCTGCCACCACATAACGAGCTCATTAAGGCTCATATGAAGGTGGTTGGGGCTGCACTGAGCCAGCCCAGATGGCAAAGCAGCACAGCTGGGACACCCCAGCCTCGCCAGCAGCCTCAGCCCCCTCTGGCTGCAGGGGTTTGGGGGGCACACCCTGCTCGTGCCCCTGGTCAGGGCTGGGAGAGCTGGGCAGTGCCTGGCACACGGCCCTGGCATGTGCAGCCTCTCCCTGCAGCCACAGTGACAGACACGGGATGAAATGTTTAAAATAAGCCCAGCAATGCAGAGCCTGCGTCACGGGCTGTTCTGCTCTGCTCCAGCCCTGCTGTCCCTGCACTGGGATGGGAATTTGGGCTGGCCCTGCACCCTGCCAGCCTGGCCAGTGTCACCCTGGCAGCAAAACCAGTGCAGGAGATGCAACGTGTGTGATCCCATCCCCTGTGTGGGGTTAAAGTGTGAATAGAAAGGGAAACTGAGCACAGAGGGGCAGAGCAGGGCTGCAGCAGGGGCTGCCCATGGACATCACCTGCCAAGGGGCACCTGACTGTGGGCATGGGGCTCCCTGCTGCTCCAGCTCCTCTATTTCCACACTGGAGCCCCCTTTCTCAGGCCCAGGGTGGGATTGTTGGGGTATCAGTGCAGGGCCAGGAGCTGATGCTCCTCGTGAGTCCCTTCCAGCTGAGGATGTTCTGTGATCCTCTCCCTGCTCCGAGGCCGAGGGAGGCTCAGGCCCCGCTCCCGTTTCCAGCCGCCCCCTCCCGGCCTCCTGGCTCGGTATTTTGGCCAGAGCTGGAAGGCAGCAGTGAGTCACACACAGCTGCACAGCCTGGCAGGCCCGGCTGGCCCCCGGCCACCCCCGGGTCACCCCCGGCCGCTGTGCCCGCCCCCGAGGGGTGACCAGAGCCCCCCTTCTGTCCCCAGCATCTCCAGCAAAGAGCTGACCGAGCTCATCGAGCGCCTGCAGAAAAATGCTGACCAGGTGGAGAAAAACATCGTGGAGACCGACTCCCGAATGCAGAATGTAAGCAGGGCACGGTCCCGCAGTCACAGCTCCTCCCTGAGCCCCTCTGCCCCCTGCCCCAGCCCCTGGCACTGCCCGAGCTCTCCCTTCCTCTCCTGGGCACGTGTGGGTGTCTGCCCAGCCCTCACTGGATTGTGATGATCTGCAAGGGTCGTTTAAGGGTTATTGGGGTCCCCCCGCTCGTGGGAAGAGGGTGGGAGGGTGTTCCAGGCAACAGGGCCCCCCAAAATTCCCCCTTAACCAGGGGAGCAGGACTGTGCAGAGTGGGGTGTGCATCCAGCAGGGAGCTGGGCTGGAGAGGACTGAGCCACCCTCCTCATCCCAAAGGCCTGAGCCCTCCTCTGATCCCAAAGGCCTGAGCCATCCTCTGATCCCAAAGGCCTGAGCCACCCTCCTGATCCCAAAGGATGCATCCCGAGGTGATGCAGCTCCCCAGCCCTCCCCCAGCAGGTGAGATTAGAGTTACCTTGTCAAGTGCAAGGTGTCCCTGCCCATGGCTGGATGGTCTTTAAGGTCCCTTCCAACCCAAACCATTCCATGATCCTGTGACAGGAGATGGAAAGTAAAATCCATCCCAGGTGGATGGGAGACAGCAGAGCTCCTGCTCCTCTCCAGTGCCAGGGGAGAGCAGGCTGGGATGACCTCCTGGCACCCAGAGGTGACCCTTCCTCCTGTCCCCACCATGCAGGACCTGCACAAGATCAAGTCGTGCCAGCTGGCACAGTACAAGGAGCTGACAGCACAGAAACTCTCCGAGTCTGACAAGCTGCTCTATGTGCTGGACGGGGACGCGGCCGTGGCCCGGCACATGAAGCACCCCCAGGGGGACATGATCACAGAAGAGTGAGTGACACGCATGGGCCACTGTCCCCAGAGCCCTTGGGAGAGGGGGGGGCTCTCCAGGGGCTGCTACCTGCAGGGAGGGGGTCACCACGGGCTGCTCTGCATCCCAGCTCCTGAAAAGGCAGGGGGATCGGTCTCCCCCCAAGCCCCCAGCCCTCAGATTGGGCTTAACCCTGAGCAAGGCAGTCCTATCCCAATAACTCAGTCCCTCTGGGAGACAGAGTGCTGAATGCCCAGTCAGCTCACAGCCACTGGCTACCCTTAGCAAGCTCAGTGATTTCAGCTCTTTAGAGATTCTCAGCTCTCTTAGGATTCCACCTCTTTGCTGGCTTGCTAGGGTGCCTTTGGCTGGGGCAGAAGCAGATGGAGAGAGGAGAAGCAGATGTCCTGGCATTCCACAACGATGGTTTATTGAGGAGTCTGTGAAGGGTTCCAGTGATAACTCTTCTTCTGCCAAATGGGCTAAAACAGCCCCTTTATATAGTGTATAGGGGGATCCAACCTTGTCCAATAGTAAGGGTTAGGGGGAAAGTGACCTATAGGGTTACAGAGATAAGCTATGGGGCGAGAGGCAGAAGACAGGAGCTTGTTTAGCTGTCTCATCATAACTCAGCAGTTCCTACTGTTAAGTCTCAGCCCTCCACAGAGCCTTGGCCAATTCTATGGAGTCTGCTACAAGCTCCTGTTAGGGTGTGTGACCCAGCTCCCCTTAGGGTGTGTGACCCACACCATCCTGGGCACGGGGACTGTGAGATGATGGCAGCCTGGCAAGGTGGCACCTTCCCACTGTGCCCCACACTGCTCCAGTGCCCTGAGCTCACACCACAGGAGCAGCCCTGGCAGAGGGCAGAGCACAGGGGGTGCCCCCTCCCTGCCCACTGCACAGCACAGCTGCTGCCAGCCCGCCTGGGCTCTCCCCAAGCACAGCCACCATCCAGGGGGCCTGGAGAGCATCAGCTGCACCCAGCAATGCTGATGCCAGCCATGCCCACATCCTGATTCCACCCTCACCTTCCCCTTCCCGCAGCATCCGGCAGCTGAAGGAGCGTGTGGCAAACCTGAAAGTGAAACATGAGCAGATCTACAACTTCCCCCTGCAGCACATCGAGCCCCAGGTCAACTGGTCAACAGTGATCGAGGAGAAACAGGTACAGGGGCCACCAGTGCCACCAGCTGGGCAGGGACTCCTGCAGCTCCCCATGGAGATCCTGGCTCTTGGAAAGCTTCTGGGCAGCTCCACAGGGGGAGCTGCAAAGAGCTGGGTGGCAGGAGAGGGGCAGAGGTGGTGGGACAAGGCTGGCCGCTGTGGCACCAGGAGTCAGTGCTCGGGGTGGCACCACTCCTGGCCTCAGCATCTGCAGTCACCACCTGCCTTAGGCTCTACTGCACAGCCTTTACTTTTCATTTTATCCCACTCCCTGCACTCCTCCAGCCAGAGAAGGGTTTATTTAACCCCCCAAACTGGTTTTCCCATGGCTGCCCTCCAGCACAGCTGATTTCACCCACACTCTCCTGGGGCATCCCTGCAGTGCAGCCACTGGAGCCCATCCAAGCCCAGCTCCAGGGCAACTCCAAGAGGAGTTTCCTAGGCCTTGGCAGCCTCCCCCCATTCCCCATTGCTAACCCCAACTCCTGTGTACCCCAGGATGCTCTGAGCAGCAAAGGCTTTGGGACTGACCTGCCGCTGGTCAACAGCCAAGTAGAAGAGCACAACATCTTCCACAACGAGGTCATGGCCATCGGGCCCCACATCGTCAAGGAAGGAAGCAAGGTCAGCTCTCCTGCCCCTCTCCCTGCTGCCCTGAGCCCTGGATGAAGGGGAGGGTGTCCTTGTCCCACCATCCAGGGGGCTACAGCAGGTTTGGGTGGGTGCCCAGATCCCCTCCAAGTCTGAGAACCCAGCATTGCATGCCAGCTCTGGCTTTACAATGAGGCAAATCCCATAAACCACATCCCCTTCCAGCCTAAACCCACATCCCTCTGCACCCTCAAGCCCCTGTCAGAGCACCCAAGTGTCTCCAGCCACCCCTCCTAACCCTTGCCTTGCTCCTCCTCCAGGAAAGCATGAGCGACTTCCAAGCCAAATATCAGAAGCTGCTGGTAAGAGCCCCTGGGACCTTGGGGAAGAACCCTCCTGAGGGGTCCCTTGTTGGGGTGGCCCTGGGATCTCCTCCTGAGGGATCCCTCATTGGGATGGCCCTGTGGGATGCACAGGGAGGGGTCCCTGGTTGGGGTGGCCCTGGGATCCCCTCCTGGCAGGTTCCCTTGTTGGGGTGGTTCTGGGATCTCCTCCTGGCGGGTTCCCTGGTTGGGGTGGCCCTGGGGGATGCACAGGGAGGGGTCCCTGGTTGGGGTGGCCCTGGGGGAGGCACAGGGAGGAGCTCTGGGCTGAGCTGTCCGTGTGTCCCTCGGCAGGCCGGCTCGCAGCAGCGGCAGCAGGACCTGCACTCGCTGCAGGATTACATGCAGCGCTGCACCAACAAGCTCTACTGGCTGGATCAGCAGGCCAAGGACAGGACCCATTACGACTGGAGCGACCACAACCTGGACTACCCCAGCCGGCGCCGCCAGTACGAGGTCTGAGCCTGGCCTGGGCAGAGGGGAGCTGGGCACGGGGCCAGGAGCTGCATGGGGGCAGGAAATGTTCCTTCACTTGTGCCTCAGTCTCCCCCAGCCCATCACAAAGGGCTTTGAGATGTGCAGGTGGTAGTACAGGGATAGTGAGGTTAATCCTTAGCTCTGCAAAAGATAACATGATGGGGAAATGTCTCCATGACAGGGACAGCTCCCTCAGCCTCCTGTCCTTTATCTCAGTGCTAGCTTGGCAGCAGTCACACCTTTAGCAACATCTGCCAGGGAAGGAAAAGTGAAAGCTGCAGTGGGAGAGCAGCACAATGTCTTGTGGAGCTGCTCAGCCCCAGAGTGCAGTCAGGGCCCCCTCCTTTTCGTGGGGATCAATATCCCACCTCTCTCCATCCAGAACTTCATCCACCGTAAGCTGGAGGAGAAGGAGGAGGCCATCAACAAGCTGCACGCTGATGGGGATCAGCTGCTGGCCCAGAACCACCCCGGGAAGAATGCCATTGAGGTGAGCACCAGGGATGGCTCCCAGCTCCTCACCCAGCCCTTCTCCAGAGTGGGACCCAGTGCCAACACCACTTGTGACTTGAGTTCCTGAGATGCCAACGGGGAAAAAGCCTCCTTCACTTGCAGATGTGTAAACACCACAGGAGGAGGAAAGATAAACCTAAGGAGCTCTTCCCATCTTCCTCATTCCTGTGGCAGTTACCTTGTGCCCACCTAGAGAGGATAAACTGTGGTGGAACCCTTCCCTGTTTGGTGGGAGGATGGACACAGGGATGTGCCACCTGCACACAGCCTGTGTTCCCATGGGATCATCCCAGCCTTGGGTATTCCCACCCTGGGCTCCCCTGAGAGCACCTGGGTGGCTCCAGAGGCAGCCGAGGAGCTGCTCACTCAGGATGGCAACTGGGACTTCTGCTGGGCAGTTCAGGCTCCCCTGGCACGGGGGTCCCACTGATGTCCCCTGTCCCTGTGCTGCAGGCTCACATCGAGGCCGTGCACGCTGACTGGAAGGAGTACCTGAACCTGCTCATCTGTGAAGAGAGCCACCTGAAGTTCATGGAGGACTTCCACCAGGTACCCCATCCCCGGGGCAGGGACTTGCTGGAGCCTGGAGAGTGGGTGCTGGGTTGCAGGAGATCCCAGAATACAAAAATTCCTGTTATTCTGGAAACTGGGTAGAGGAGATGGCGTGCTCCAAACCCAGGATTAAGGCTAGGAGAGCACCTTGAGCTGATAGAACACAAGTCATAATTGCTCAGGCACCTAAGGTCAGTGATTGCTTGGCCAAAGCATGACTTGCAGAAAGCTTCTGCTCCAGCAGAAATGTCATGAGCCACAGTGGGTGTCAGCTTCCCTGTCCCCAGGACAGCAGAGATCCCTCACCCCCAAACGGCATGGGGAGAGCTTGCATGTTCCTGTGGGAAGCAGAACAGGTCCTTGTAGGAAGTCCCAGCTGCCACAGCCCCCCGGGGAGCCGGGCACACGGGCTGAGTGTCCCAGCTGAGCTGGGCAGACAGATGTCTGCTGGATAAACGGCATCCGACAGCCAGGGAGGCTCTGCAGGGGAGCAGGTCGGGCTGGATTCCTCTCCCACAGCCTGGGTGTGTTCCCCACCCCATGAGGCTCCTGCCAAAGCTGAGCTGTGGTGCCCAGCCCAGGCAGTGCCTTTTGTGGGGATGTGCCAGAACAGCTGCCCCAGGGCATGGTTTGTGTGAGCAAGGGCTGGGCTCTCCCTGCTGCTGGCGCTGGCAGTGGTGGCACCACACACCGTGGTGATGCTGCCCCCGTGGAACAAAAGTGAGGGCAGGGAAAGGTGGGACTTAACAGCTCTGCATGGAATAAACTGCTCCTCCCTGGTTGTTGTTTCCTTCAGTCTGATGTCCAGAGCAAGGGAAATAGTGATCCCTGGCCTTTCTCCACATGTTCTAGTGTTCAGATTTCCAGAGGAGCTCCTGGCGGCTGTGTCAGATCATGCAGGGTCTGCTCCTGTTTCAGCAGGATCCTCTCTCACAAGAAACTTTCCCTCTCTGCAGTTTCAGAAGGATGCCAAGGATGCTCAGGAGCTTTTGAAGAAGGTGGATACAGACCTGGACCAAAAATTCAGCCCAGAGTTCAAGGACAGATACCAGCTGGAGTCGCTCCTCCGGGAGCTGGATGTGAGTGTGTGCAGGCAGGGCTGCAGGGTTGGCAGCAGCAGCAGCCACTGTCCCCTGGCACTGTCACAGGGATGTCCCTGCCCATGTGGGCACCTGGCCCAGCTCTCTCCGTGGGGAGCAGCAGGGTTGTGCTGCTGCCTTCCCCCAGCTCTTCCTTCCCCCCTGGCTAGAGATTGCCTCTCCCCTAGCAACGTAATTGCTCACTGGGCTGGTTTTTATTTGTTCTCTCATTGAGTTAGCACTCGTTAGGGGTGGGAGCATAATTAGACCTGTTGCCAGAGGAGGTGGTGGAACTCGCTGTGCTGCAGTGAGCTGGGCTGGAGATCACCCACGTGGGAAGGGCTGTGCTGGGCCTGAGCCTGAGCCTAAGCCTAAATCCAAACCCAAGCCCAGGCATGCTGCAGCAGGCCCAGCTGATGCAGGTGTCCCAGGACAGCTGATAGCCCTTCCCAAGAGCTGTGCCCTCTGCTCCTGCATGCTCCATCCCACTCAGCATCTCAGGATCTCCACCTTCAAGGCTGGAAATAGAGCAGCTACTGGAGAACCTTGGGACAGGGTTGGGAGTGGGATGGGAGTGGGGCACCAGCACAGCCACATGTGGGCCAGGCACAGGGACCCTGTCACTGTCTGCTGGCATGGCAACCCCTGGGCACGGTCCCAGCCCTCAGCCCAGCTGCAGAGGGAGGCAGGAGAGTGCAGGAGCACCTGGAACAGGAACACAGAGCTGCAGGAGGTGCCTTCAGCACAGAAACAGCTGCAGTCTCTGTCCTGGCTGCGAGGAAATGAGCTCCCCCCTGGCTGTCAGAGCCCACGAGTTCGCTCTTCCTCTGTTTTCCTACTGGCTCTTCTTCTTGCCCCGTGCCAGGACCAGGAGAAGGCCCTGGACAAGTATGAGGCCGTGGTGAAGTCACTGCAGGAGCGCAGCCAGCAGGTGCTGCCCCTGCGGTTCCGCCGGCAGCCGCCGCCGCAGCCCGTGCCCGTGGAGGCGCTGTGCGAGTATGAGGGCGAGCAGGTACTGCACCCATCCATCCACCCATCCATCCATCCATCCCTGTCCATCCATTCATCCATCCATCCATCCTTGTTCATGCATCCATCATCCATCCATCCCTCATCCATCCATCCACCCATCCATCATCCATCCATGCATCCATCCATCATCCATCCAACCATCCATCCATCCATCACCCATCCATCCATCCATCCATCCATCCCTGGCCCGGGTGGGCAGCGCTGCTCGGGGCACGGCAGTGGAAGTGGCACTGGGGGAAGGAGCAGGTTTGCCCAAGCAGTGGCGGTGGCTCCTGCAGGGGGAACGAGGCAAAGGTCGCCCTGGCCCCGGTGGGAAGAGCAGGTTTTGCAGCGGAGGAGAGGGAGGGATCTGGGGGAAACGCAGCCTCGCTGCCTCTCACACCCCCTGGGGATGTTGCGACAGCACAGCTCTGTCACATTCCCACGCTCCCCGAGCTGCTGTCCCGGCGTGTTCCTGACCAAAGGAATGTCCCACGCCACCGGCCGTTCCCAGCCCGCGTTCCCTCATCCCACCGGCTCGGTGTGAGGGCTGCCCTAAGGGATGGGACAGCACAGCCGGCAGCCACCACGGCAGCGACACGGTGGGACAGGGGCCAGCAGCTCCAGCCAACTCAGCTGCCTGCTCCTCCGAGAAGGAAAGGCAAGGGCACAGCCCTGGGAACGCCTCCTCATCTCTGCCCGAGTGGGAACTGCTTGCCGTGGCTGTCGCAAGAGGCACGGCCCGGTGCCTGCAGGCTGCGGGAGGGGAGGAGCGGGCACACGAGTTTCTGGAGAGGGGCAGGGACAGGGAGGAGCGGGCACACGAGTTTCTGGAGAGGGGCAGGAGGAGCAGGCACACGAGTTTGTGGCGAGGGGCAGGCTCCCCATGGAGGAGCGGGAGCAGGGCTCGGGGCTGTGCCGGTCCTGCCTCAGCGGCGGGCGGTGGGTCGGGCCGTGCTGCTGTGACCGGTTCTGTCCCGCAGGGCCAGATCAGCCGCGGAGCCCACTACACCCTGCACAGCAACAGCGGCGACCTCTGGGAAGTGGCCGACAGCGCAGGAGACACCATCAGCGCCCCCGGGGTCTGCTTCATGATCCCCCCGCCCGACCCCGAAGCCATCGCCCTGGCAGAGCAGTACGTGCCCCCAGCCCGGGCGGGACCGTCCCGCTGCCCCTCCGGCCTTCGCCTGCCCCAGGCCCAGCCCCAGCCCCGGGCCCTGCCACCGGCGCTGAGCCCTGCTCTGGTGCCCCAGGGGTTCCCACAGTGAAGCTCTGCCTTCTTGGAGCCTCAGGCTTCCTCCCGAAGGATTCCTGCCCCTTCCTGCTTGCCCAAAGATCCCACTCAGGTTCCCCCTGCTCTGGGGGCCATTGTGGCAGGGGGAGCTGCCCACCCTCCCTCAGCAGGCAGGTTCCTGCCCGGCTGCCTCTCCCCCGTTCTAACGAAGACGCTGCTCTACCCCAACATGGCGTGAGGGTGTTTTTCCCCCACCTGCCTCATGGCTGCCTCGAGGGAGCAGCCCCACAGCCCCTCCAGAGCTGGAGCAGCACCGGGATGGTGACAGGGTGATGGAGAGGCTGAGGGTGTGACTGACCTCCTGCTGTCCCGTTCTGCAGGATTGCCAAGCAGTATGTGAGTGTGAAGGAGAAGACCAACAACTGCAAGAACGTTCTGCAGCAGCGCTATGAGGGGCTGAAGGCAGACAGCATTGGAGGTGTGGGCAGGAGGGCAGCCTGGGGCACAGAAAGGCGTGAACTGAGGTGGTGGAGCATCTTATGGGGATCTTCCCATCTCCTAAGGGTCCTGGGGACAACAGTGGATGGGTGGGGGCCGGAGCAGCCAGGCTGTGGTCACAGCAGGCCAGGCTCAGGAAGAGCAGCAGGATGAGGGTTTGGCACTCACCAGTGGGACTGAGCCCACACCCAGCTCCCATAACCAGCTTTAATCTGGTCTCCTCTTGCTGTCCAGATGCTGCATCAGTTCGGGGACGCCAGCTGCTGGCAGGGCTGGAGAAAGTCACCAGTGACCTGGAGAAGCAGGAGAAAGCCATAACAGCGAACCTGCGGCCGCCGCTGGAGCAGAGCCGGGCCGTGCAGGACAGCACCGAGCGCTCCAAGGACCTCAAGGTGGGGCTGTGGGGCTGAGGGACGGGGCCTGGCAGAGCCCGGGCTGCCAACGCGTCTCCAGAGGGGTCTCCATTGCCAGGGGTGCTTAAGGTGCTCCCTGAGCCCTGGAGGTGGGATGTGGAGGGATGCTCCCAGCTGCTTCCAGCTGAGATGGGGAGCAACCCTATGAGCAGCCTCAGAAGCCCAAAACCTTTGCCAGCTCAGTCAAATGGGAAAAAGGTGATGGCTGCAGGTGGTGGCTGTGAGGATGAGGGGGGAGCCCTCAGGATTTGATCCTGCCCTTCATCCAAGCATATGTCTAAGTCTCCCAGACCTGAGACATGAAACTCTTTATTGAGAAGAACAGCAGTTCAACACAGAATCATTGAAGAATCTTTGAGTCACTGCTGTGAAAGCCAGGGCAGTAACAAAACTTCTTTCCAGAGCTGGGGCAGCTCGTGGATGATTCTGGGCACTATCATGATTCAGAGGTCTACAGTAGCTTATCATACTGAATGACACTGGCCTGCTATCCAACCCAATGATTTATGCAGCATAAAATGGAGTTCATCATAGCCAGTGAGCAAGAACGGATGTAGGTTCTTAATTGCTATTCAAAAGTATGTTCTGAACCCACCTTATAGACTTAGAGTTTCAACATTCACCCAGGATTTACGCTGATGCTTGCTATGAGTGTATTGATAGTGGAAACAAAGTAGAGGTGCCTTCTTGATTTATTTACCCTGGATGAAGGCACACAGAGCAGCTTTGAATCATATTTTATAATAAATTTACATTAGACTGAGCTCTGCTCTTTCTCAATATTAGCTCTCAGTCTGAGATCTATGCTGATGTGAAGATCTCTCAGAATAGCTCTAAGGATATTGTCATATTGAATGATACTGTCCTGCTATTCAACCCAATAATTTATTTAGGATTTTTGCCTGGTGAACTTTGCCACCACTATCACCAGCTCAGAGAGGAACAGGAAAACCCTTGTGGTCCCAGGCAGTTTCTCCTTGTGGACCTGCTCCTCCAGGCTCCAGTGCCAGTAGCATCCAGCTCCTTTCCTCCTTTTCAGACCCCTAATTAAGCCAGGCTCCATGCCACAAACCTCCCTTGGTTTAGGAGGAAGTTCAGTCCTGGTTACATCACTTGCCCAGGGCTGTGTCAAAATCCAGGTGCTACCACAAGAGAAAGCAAATTGCCCCAAGTGCCTGCAGCACTTTGATGTCCAGGCAAGGATTCATCTGCCAGAGCCCAACGGCCCAGATGAACCCAGCATGTCCCTGACAGAGCTGGAGTGCTGGGAACCACTCCCAGCTGGAGTTTCCTCACTGAGGAGAGACAGGTCAAAAGAAAGTCAGCCAAAAATATCCTCTTGTGCCCTGCAGGGCTGGAAGGCACCTTCCACCAAACACAGATCCTCAGCCCTGACTTCCTTCCTCTCCCTGGACAGCCAAGTGTGGCTCCTCTGTAGCTGCCAGCTCCTGGTCTAGCTGCTCTAAAGGCTTTGTTCCTCCTGCAGAACATCACCAACGAGGTGATGTGTTCCTCCTGCTTTGTTCTCCTGCAGAACATCACCAACGAGGTCCGTCGGATCGAGCCTGAGAAGAACAGGAAGATCCAGGAGTGCGAGGCCTTCATCGAGTCCGTGCCCAACACGGGCAGTGCCACCCTGGTGAGGAACAAGGTGGACAACACCAACAAGAAGTACGAGCGCGTGGTGCAGCTGCTCAGCGCTGCCCAGGAGAAGTAAGTCATGGCATAAATCCCAGCTTGAGCCCTGCAGGAGGAAGGTGCAGGTGTGCTTAAACACCTTCCTTGTGTCCTGACAGAGTTGAGGTGGCCACAAACCTGGAGAGGAGCCTCCAGCAAGGGCGAGACCTGCTGTCAACCTATGAGAACAAGCTGGTCATAGATGACACGGTACCGGAGGACTTGAGGGTGGTGGACAGGAAGAAGGAAGAGCTGCTGGTGAGTTTCCTGTCCTGTTTGTGTGCTGCACATGCAAAAACACTTTCCAAAAGCTGTGGCGATTCCTGCTCAACTCCTAAGCTTGGATCTGTTGGTGACAGGATGGCCTCCCCCAGCTGAGGGTGAGAACTCACCTTGACTGCAGTGACCCCACCTGCTTCAGACACAAACACCTCCCATCCTCAAATCCAATCCAATCCAATCCAATCCAATCCAATCCAATCCCACTTGAAGTCTTGGGATTTGATGAAAGGACTAATGCAGATGCATTCCCTCTCTACTCTACCCTTGTGAGACTCTCCCACAGCAGGGCTGTGTCCAGGTCTGGAATCCTCAGCACAAGAAAGACATGGACCTGTTGGAGCAGGTCCAGGGAAAACACTCCCAGGGCTGGAGCCCCTCTGCTCTGGAGCCAGGCTGGGAGAGCTGGGGGTGCTCACCTGGAGAGGAGAAGGCTCCAGGGAGAGCTCAGAGCCCCTGCCAGGGCCTAAAGGAGGCTTATAAAAAAGAGGGAGAGAGACTTTTTCCATGGGCAGATACTGACAGGACAAGAGGAATGGTTTTAAACTAAAAGAGGAAAGATTTGAATTAGATATTAGGAAGAAATTCTTCCCTGTGAGGGTGGGCAGGCCCTGGCACAGGGTGCCCAGAGCAGCTGTGGCTGCCCCTGGATCCCTGGCAGTGCCCAAGGCCAGGCTGGGCAGGGCTTGGAGCCACCTGGGACAGTGGGAGGTGTCCCTGCCATGGCAGGGGTGGGATGAGATGAGTTTTAAGTTTTTTCCAAGCCAAAACTTTCTGTGATTCTTAGAAAAGTGAAGGATAAAGTGGTCTGGGAAAAGCAAGTCAGTGGCCTGATACTGGAAAGATGGGCCTGGCAAGGCTTTGAGAAGTTATTGCTTGGAAAAACTACCCAAACTGGCAATTCTTCTGCTATAGAAAGACCAAGAACAGGCTAGGCCAGAATTTTCTGTGCTCCTTCAGCTTTTCCATGAAATCCCAAATTCAGACTAACATGGAAGAGCTTTCACTCTGCACTGGCAAGAACAGGATCTAAGCCTTGCATGAGGAGGAGCAGCTATTTTGCACTTTGCATGGTTACCCTTAAAGGTTAGCAGGTGAGGAGGGAGTAAGAGGCAGCTTTTCTCCTTGTCAGGTTTACAGGTGGTTCTGCTTACCACATAAGCATTGAGCTTGGCTTTTTCCACAGCTGGGGGCACTGCTACAGCTCAGCCCTGCAGCTCCAGTGCAGTTGCTGAGTCAATGTGGGTGACAACAGTGTGAAACCCCAGAGAATCCCCCTCTCCTGCTTTTCCCCCACAGGCCATGGGCAGCGAGCTCCAGTCCAAGAAGTTCCTGCTCAGTGAGGCCGAGCAGAACCTGCAGAGGACCAAGACATGCTCCAACACCCTGGCCAGCAAGTTCCAGGAGCACTGCCCCGACATCGAGCGCCAGGAGGCCGAGCTCTACAAGCTCAACCAGCGCTTCAACAACCTCAGCAAGCAGATTGACCACAGGTGAGAGCACAGGGCAGGGAGCTGGGATGGCTGCTCTGGTGGTGGAACTGGAGGAAGCATGACACCATGGTCCTGGGAAGGAGGAGTTGCAGAAAGGATTCCAGGGAGGTCTGAGGAGGAAGAGGGAGAGGTTGCTGGCATGTGCTGCCTGGGTAGAGCTGGGAAAACAAGGATTAGTTCTCTAGTAACAGAGGTGCCAAGAGAACTACCTGGCTCAAATCCATGTCTTAGGGAGCAGGGGAGGTGGGATGGGTTGAGAGGTGTCTGCAGCAGCACAGGAGATGGGACAGGACTGAAGCTGAGCTGATTTCCCCCACAGAACACAAACCCTGCAGAAAGCAAAAAGTGCCTACTCCAACTACCGCACCAACTACGACAAGGTGAACCAGTTCCTGTGCAACATCCCCAACTATGAGCCCCAGGAGACTGACAACATCCAACAAGTGGAGATGAAGCTCAAGAGCCAAGCGGTAACTGCCAGAGCCACAGGGAGAGAAGAGGGACCAAGACTAAAAGAAACAGAACTTAGATAGCTGCTGAACATCAAATAGAAAAATAGAAATGTTTATTAGATTTATTTTTGTGCTCTAAGGTCCCGCAGTCCTCCTGTACCTTGTTCACACAAAGCAGGGCTGCTCAAGGAGGTTGGAATTCTCAGGGTTGTGAATTTAATGGTAACCCCCAAATAGGCTGAAGGATGCAATTGGATGTTGTGTTGCCTCTGACCTGTATCTCTGTGCACCCAGGCACTGCTCAATGACATTGCAAGCAAGGAACAGGAGGTGCAGAAGGTCTCTGCCACAGCTCAGCAGTACCAGCAGGCAGTGAAGGTAAGGACTGAAATTCTGCCTGTGAGAGAACAGAGAAACAGAGGATTTGGGTTAGGAGAGACCCTAAAGCCCATCTCATTCCATCCCCTGCCAGGCAGGGACACCTCCTGCTGTCCCAGGTTGCTCCAACCTGGCCTTGGGCACTGCCAGGGATCCAGGGGCAGCCACAGCTGCTCTGGGCACCCTGTGCCAGGGCCAATTCCTCCTTCCCAATATCCCATCCATCCCTGCCTTCTGGCAGTGGGAGCCATTCCTCTTGTCCTGTCCTTCCATCCCCTGTCCCCAGTCCCTCTCCAGCTCTCCTGGAGCCCCTTCAGGCCCTGGCAGGGGCTCTGAGGTGTCCCTGGAGCCTTCTCCTCTCCAGGTGAGCACCCCCAGCTCTGCCAGCCTGGCTCCAGAGCAGAGGGTGGGGTTTTGTGGCCTTCCCAAAAAAACGGGTCAAGGGGTGAAGTTGTTAAAGCCAGGGCAGTTTAGGAGGAGCTGTGTGTGAAGGGGATGCAGCAGTTTCACATTCTCCTGGGAATGCCTTTGCACAGGACTACGAGCTGGAGGCTGAGAAGCTGAGATCCATCCTGGACCTGGAGAACGGCCGCAATGGCTACACCAGCAAGAAGCCCAGGCTGCAGTCCCCAGCTGCCAAAGTGAAGGAGGAGGTGAGCAAGGGCTGGCCAGAGCAGAGCCAAAGCACAGGGCAGCTCATGGGACCACAGAGAGTCTGCAAACACCTACATTTACTGTGGGGACCTTTGTCCCACAGGGAGTCAGGAGGAAAGGATTGAGGATTGTTCATCATTTTATTGAACTGGGCTGGCCAGAATGAGGGAGGGAAAATGCTGGATTTGACACTTCTGGAAGGGAAAAAAGGAAGAGAAAAGCCAAAAACCTGGAAGTTTTTCCTTTCTCTAGACTTTCAGAGAGATTTCACCACCAAAGATAGAAATACTTAGAGTGAGATGAGGCTACAAGCAAACAGGATCTGTTTGCTACCTGCCTCAAACCCATCCTGCCTAGAGAGGCAGGCAAAAGTGTCCACCTGGTTCTTCCTCAGCTTCCTCACCTGGTCTTACTGCACCTGTTTTTGCTTGAGTAGAAAAATCACAGCATGACCATGAGTGTGTCTGTGCTTGAGAATCCCTCTCCCCCCACAAAACTCAGCACTTCACTGCTGCAGGTGTTCAGAGGAGCACCCAGAGCTACCAGTTTAGAACATGTTATTTCTGGCCTTCTCAAGCTCTTCCCAACACGTTTTTGCTCTGCAGGAAGCTGTTCTGGCAGCCAAATACACAGAAGTGAACGCTGTGAACAAGCAGAGGCTGCAGAACCTGGAGTTTGCCCAGAGCCTCCTGCGGCAGGTGAGTGATCACAGGAGCAAGGGGATGCTGAGGGGACACACCTGTAGGACCCAGGGACACCTGTGAATGGCACATGTGGGGCTCTGCCAATACAGGCTGAACTGGGAACAACTCTAGCTGGTGTCATGTCCCCCTAAATCATTAATCAGCAGACACTTAAATCAGACAGACCAACCCCCAGTCCCATTGCCAACTCATCCTAGGAAGCTCCATATAGTTTTCAACTCTCTTTTTGCCATTCTGTGGCAGAATTACTGTCCCTTGTGGCTCAGAGCTTTGTTCTGACATTGCAGAAAGATTTCTCAGGCTGGGAACCCGCAGAGAGGTCCATTTGCAAATGCTCCCTGCTCAGGGTTTGCCACAGCTCAGCTCCCTCCTGCTGCTTTGTTGGAGGCACTGATCTCTGGGCTGGGTCAGGAATGGCCAGCAGGACCAGGGCAGTGATTGTCCCTCTGTGCTGGCCCTGCTGAGGCACCTGGAGTTCTGTGTCCAGTTCTGGGCCCCTCATGGCGAGAAGGACATCGAGTCACTGGAGTGTGTCCAGGGAAGGGAACAGAGCTGGGGAGGGGCTGGAGCACCAGGAGGGGCTGAGGGAGCTGGGAAGGGGCTCAGCCTGGAGAAAAGGAGGCTCAGGGGGGACCTTGTGGCTCTGCACAACTCCTGACAGGAGGGGACAGCCGGGGGGATCGGGCTCTGCTCCCAGGGAACAGGGACAGGAGAAGAGGGAATGGCCTCAAGTGCCAGGGGAGGGTCAGGTAAAACATCAGGAGAAATTTCTTCACTGAAAGGGTGGTCAGGCCTTGGAAAGGGCTGCCCAGGGAGGTGGTGGGTGTGTTCCACCATTCCTGGAGGTGTCCAAGGAACAATTGGACGTGACACTCCATGCTCTGGGCTGGGTGGCAAGGTGGAGATCAGTCACAGCTTGGACTTGATGATCGTGGAGGTTTTTTCCAACCTAAATGATTCCATGATTCTGTGATGATAAGCACCAAAAATGTGATTAACTGGATTTTTTGGACTAATTTTTTTTGATCCTTTTGCCAACAACAGCAGCCAGATATTCAGGTGACACAAGACTTTGCCCAGACCAGAAAGTCTGTAAGGCCTGTGGAAGAAGTCTGGAAGTTGAAGAAAGAGCTTGAGGATGAGACTCAGCGTCGGCAACAGCTTGAGGCAGAGATTGAAGCCATTCAGAACAACATTGTCCACCTGCAAAACCAGAAGCCCCAAGAAACTGTGGTGAAGAAAGAACTGGTGAAGAAGGTGCCTGACCCCCAGCTGGAGGAAAGTTTCCACAGACTGCAGCAAAACCTGGCAGAGGAGCAGCGCAAGAACCAGGCGCTCCAGGACGAGCTGGAGGCTCTGAAAATCCGGCTGCGAGTCCTGGAGCACGAGAAGAGGGAAGGAGGGCAGGAGTACATAGTGAAAGAGGTGCTGAGGATTGAACAAGATAAGGCCCAAGCTGCTGAAATCCTGAAGCTCAAAGAGGAACTGGAAGAGCTCAGGAGGCAGGAAGGAACCAGGGAGAGTGAAGTCATCCTCTTACGCCAGCAAATTGCTGTGCTGTCCAGCGAGAAGAACAAAGAGCAGGAGAAGGTGACGGAGAAGGAGGTGCTGAAGCTGCAGAACGATCCCCAGCTGGAGATGGAATTCCGGATGTTGCAGGAGACCAAGGAGAGGGAGAGCGCCCTTCGGCAGAAGCACGAGGAAGAGCTCAGCTTCCTCCAGGAAAAGCTCAAGCGTCTGGAGAAGGAACGGGCCATCGCCGAGGGCAAAATCACCGTCAAGGAGGTGCTGAAGGTGGAGAAGGATTTGGCCATTGAGAGGGAGGTGAACGAGCTCCGGCGCCAGTACGAAGATGAGAAGTCCAAGGGCCGTTCCAACGAGCGGGAGAAGGCTGAGCTGCTCAGGAAGATCCAGCTGCTGGAGGAGGAGAACTCCAAGGTGGTTGTGCAGGAGAAAGTGCGTGAGATTGTGCGCCCAGACCCCAAGGCTGAGAATGAAGTTGCCAACCTTCGCTTGGAGCTGGTAGAGCAGGAGAGGAGGTACCGTGGTGGGGATGAACAGCTGAAGAGCTGCCAGAATGAGCTGGCTGCTCTGAAGAACAGAGGGCCCCTGGTAGAAGTCAAAGAAGTCATTAAGGAGGTCATTAAGTACAAGAATGATCCAGAAACTGAAAAGGAGCTGCAGCGACTCCGGGAGGAAATCATAGAGAGGACCGGAGCTATCGAAAGAGCTGACCTGGAGATCTACCAGCTGAAACAAGAGATACAAGCTTTGAAAGACACCAAACCCCAAGTGCAAATGAAGGAAGTTGTTCAAGAAATCCTCCAGTTTCGGGAAGACCCCAAGACTAGAGAGGAGGTAGAGTCGCTGCGAGTGCAGCTGGCAGACGAACAAATGAAGCACATTGACCTGGAGAGGGAACGCCTTCTCCAAGAAGAAAAAGTAAGACTGAAGGAGGAAGAACTTTCCCAGGTGAAGGAGAAGGTGGTCCAGCAGGAAGTAGTGAAGTATGAGCAGGATCCTGCCTTGAAAGCCGAGGTGAACTCCTTCTCGCAGAGCATCGAGAGCGAACTGAAGCAGATCGACGGGCTCCGTGAGGAGCTGCGCAAGCTGCAGAGGAGACGCTCCGAGCTGGAGCGGCAGCTGGAGGAGCTGGAGAAGGAGAGACAGGCCCGCAGGGAGGCCGAGCTGGAGGTGCAGAGGCTCAGGATCCGGCTGAACGAGCTGGAAGAACAGGAAAGAGAAACGACAGAACGAGTGACTGTGAAACAGAAAGTGATCCTTCAGCAAGATCCCCAGCAGGAGAAGGAGCACTCCCTCCTCAAGCTGGAGTTAGAAGAAGAGAAGCACCGCAGACAAGTCCTGCAAACCGAGCTAGAAGCCCTCAGAAAGAAGCTCCTTTCTTTGGAGAAGATGGAGGTCAAGGAGAAAGTGGTCTTTTCAGAGAGTGTCCAAGTGGACAAAGGAGACACGGAGTATGAGATTCAAAAGCTGAAGAGCAACCTGGAGGAAGAAAGTAGGCGCAAGAGGGAGCTGGATGCAGATATCAACCGCCTGGAAACCAGGCTGTCCGAGGTGGAATTCAACAACTCCAAGTCATCAAAGGAACTAGACTTGTTAAGGGAGGAAAACCACAAGCTCCACCTCGAGAAACAGAACCTACTGATGGAAACAAGGAGACTGCAGTCAGAGATTGAACTCACTGCAACAGAAGCTCAGGATCTGAGAAACATGACCCACGTGGACAGTGGAATAAACCTGGACTCCAGGTTCCAAGCTTTGGAAAGAGAGTTAGAGGATCTGAAGCAGTTATCCAGAGAAAAAGATGCAGAGATTGAGCAACTTCAGAATCGCCTGAAGACAGTGGCTATCAAGAGGGAGCAACGAGAGAACCACCTGAGGCGCTCCATCGTGGTCATTGACCCTGACACCGGGAAAGAGATGTCTCCAGAGGAAGCTCACGTGTTTGGCCTCATTGAATGGAGCCTGTTTGTCAAACTGAAGAGCCAGGAATGTGACTGGGAGGAGATCTCAATAAAGGGTCCCAACGGGGAATCGTCTGTGATCCTGGACAGGAAGTCTGGCAGGGAGTTCTCCATCGAGGACGCCCTGAAGAGCGGGAGGCTCACAGCGGCCCAGTACGACAGTTACCTCAACAAGGAGATGTCCATCCAGGAGCTGGCAGTCTTGGTGTCCGGAAGCAACTACACAGCGCTCGCTCCACTCTAGAAACTTCACTTCAAGAGCAGCCAGTGAGAGCTGCAGCACCTTGCAGACACCCAGATCACTGCAAAGCCTCGCCCTCCTTCGCCTCTTCCAAACCGCTACAGCCTCTGCCCCGGCCATGCTATGCAGCCACTCCGCTTGTTGTCACACACTGCAGAAACACCACCAGTAGTGGAAAACATCTGCCAACCTCCTGAAACCCCTCTTCCTCCCTGCCTACCAGAAAACAAGAGAAAGCCTTAGGACAGTGAAGTGCCTCAAGTCCAAAAGACTCAGTAGAACCTGCAGTTTCCTCAACTCCTACTCACATAGTCGTGCACGAAGCAGTGTCAGGAGAGAGACTGAAGGTCCAGGTGACTCCGAGGTGACCAGCAGGAGCTGGTTACATCAGCTGCTTGGTGATAAACCAGATAGTCCCACCGTGGACAACTGACTCAATGATGGGCTCGTCCTCTGAGAAAACCAGCTCTGTGGAAACCAAGGTTTCAGCCCAGAATCACCACGCCAAGACTCACCACCACCATTTGTTCACCTCTGTGCCTGTGCTGCTGGGGAAGAATGAAGGTGTACTTTGATGGCATCAGCCACTGATCCAGGAAGAGCATTCACACACCCCAGAGGTCAAGGAAAAGGACATGAAGAGATGGCAGAACCACCAGACACAAGGGGTTGTGCTCAGCATGCAAGGGAACCCAATGCAGATGGCCTCCCACAGGCAGCTCCTTCACTGGTGGTTAAAAGCTGTTAGTGCTGGTGTTTTCCTGGATGGAGTTACATGCAGCTACATGTTACATTTACTTGTGTAAGGGAATGGGGAATAGAGGGGAATTCTATTTATAGTACAAAATAAAAATGCAGAGGTTCCAATCAGAAGGTGTTTGGTCTTCATTAATTATGGCAGCCTCCTGATCTTTGGGTGTACAAGAAGATTCCATTTAGGAGTCAGAATTAAAACACTAAGATATTCATTTTAGCTGTTGGCTCTTTTCTAAGGGGAAATTGCTGGAGCAGCATTGAAGCTGGGAGAGATGGGAGTGAAGTGCACTAAAGAATGGGACTGAGTGCAGAAGAAAATTGGATTTCACTGGGATGGTACCTTTGAGAGCCCATTCACTTCCTTTTGCCCCAATTTCAGCTAATAACCACACCCTGGGGAGCTCTGATGTCCACAGAAGCATCATAAGCATTCCCTGCTTATCCCTCCTGGCTCTGGGGGTTAACTCCACTATTTTACCTTTGTGACTGAAGGGATCAGGGAGGATCTCACTGGTCCTGCAGGGTCTGAGCTCCACAGGTCCTTTCCAGCAGAGGCCAACTTCAAGCACCATTAGGAGCACAGGGAATGAGAAGAAACATTCCTACCTCTGCAACAGCTGTAACACAGCTGCCATTCACTCACCACATAGGAGGCTTTAAAACAGTCAATTATTCATTACTCACTCACAGATGAGCATCCAAGCTGCAACAGAAATTCTTGGGAACAAAGTCAGGGAACTAGAGGTAAGGAGATGGGGGAAAAAAGCGTTTTGGAAAGTTTGAAACAATTTATTGAGTTGTTCTGTACAAGATTAACATTTTTCATACCACCCCCACCATCTTCAGCAAGACAGTGCCAACACACATAAGAAAAAATAGAATAGTAAACTGCAGCTCTTACAGCCAAAAGGAACTGCCATCCCCAGGTAAGTGCCGTGGGAGCCTATCCCTCCCCATTCCATCCTGGAAGCGCTGCAAGTTGCCTCCCCAAGGCAGAGGTGCCAGCCTGGCTCCCCATCAGCTGCTCTGCGTGGGCCTGCCTTGCTGCCACTCTGCTCCACACCACTCACTCATTCATTATAGCATGTAAAGAAAAAATATCCCACAGAATTTCCACCACATAAACGTTTCCCTGAGGCAAGAGGCTTCGCTAAATTCCTAGAAGGAGGGATTCTGCACACGGGGGCTTCCCAGCAGAAGCATTCAAGTGAAAGCAAAGAGAGGGAGGAGAACCAGTACCTCGAGTCACTCACTGAGAGCCCCTGTCCTGCCAGGAGTCCCAAGCTTTCAGCTCCCAGGGGAAGGTGAAGGTGCCAAGCACCCCTCAGGATGAGGCCTTCAACAGGAACCACACGACATCCACTGCTCAGAGGCCTCCAAGAAATGCTGTGCTTCCTTTGACCCACACCAGTTCTGTCTTTGGCTCTTCTGCTACAACCTAGGTATTTTCTGTAAACAGACTTGAAATCTGAGCTGTATCCATTAATTTGAAATACAATCAACTCACTGATCTTGGGCAGTTATGTATCAGCTCAAATTGAAAACAGTCATTCTCAGATCTTAACAAAAACCAGAGGAAACTAAAGCAGACATTTGCTGGCATCCTAGGCTCAGCATCCTTCCCCAAAGCTCAAGGAGGAAGCTGCAAGCTTTTCCTTGGAATACCAGTAAATTCTACATGGATCAGCACTACCCCTGCACAACTGGGACGTGGCTGGGGGGGCCTGAGAGAAGACAGACTGGGCAGAGCAGGAAACCAAACCTCAGAAAGCTCAGGTGGAGCCCCAACCTGCCCTTAGCCTGAAAGGGGGTGCACAGGGGGAGTATTTAGCTCTGAATTTTAAAATATGGACAAGAGAAGACACCCCCAGACTGTGGATGGTCCCTGTTCCTGCAGCTGTGCTGAGCACATGATCCTGGTGCAGGCACCATTGAGGTGTTGTTCTCTGGAATTCATTGGACAGGTCGTGACCTTGGTTCATCTCACTCATTCCCTCTGCCCACCAAATTGATCCTAACTCACAACCCTAGGAAAGAATGGCTTTAGGGGAGGGCCTGGGACCCGCCTGCACAGACTGGGATGGGAACTGGTGCTCCTGCTGGATTTGGGACTGTGCTCAGTCACCAGGTCACCACTGAAGTCCAGACAGTGCAGCTTTTTTTTTTTTTTTCTTCTGATGTGCAACCATAAAAAGCTCTATTAAATAAACCAGAATACATTTTAAATACAGAATGATTAAAAAAGGGTTGAGGAGCACACAAAATAGGGCTGAAATGTGTGTCACTAGTCCATTCTTGCTCCACCATAAAAGGCACTGGAATTATGTCTTCCCATCCATGTGACATGCTAAGAGGTGTCCCATTCAATCCAATGCATTCGATGGCAATGAGGATAAAACTGAGCAGGAAAAAAGCATCCCTTTGGAGGGAAAAAAATCCAAAAACTCAAAAGAAGTAGAATTCTAGAAGTCAATGACTGCATCTAAAAATGTCTTTAGTCTCTATAGAGTCTTCCTTCTCCTCCAGAGGGGAACATCAGGTGGTTCCTCAGATTCACCACACAGGAAATGTTAAATCCTCCAATGAAGTGTAGCACAGTTTTATAGTACAATTGGAAAGTTACTCAAATGTCTTCAAGAAAGCACTGGCAGTGCTAGAATTATCCAAGTAAATCCAAAGCAGAAGAAAGAAGCACCTTTCATACCCTCCACAGGGAGACCAAGGAGGTAACTGGACTTGGAGGTACTTGGCAGCTACAGACACAGGTGGGTGGGAATCCACTGCAGGACCACCCCAGCCTCCCTGTGAGTTCCAGCTCCTGCCAGTGCCAGGGAATGCAGGAAGGGCAGCAGCAATAAACAGTGCTACAAAAGGCTCCTCTCATCAGGGCATGGCTCCAGGTGGCCCCATGTGTGGGGCTCAGCTCTGAAAGCCTCTGAGCAGATGCCCCAATGAGTTCCTTGTTGCAGTTCAGTCTCTCCAGTTGTCATAAAAAAAAGAAATAGGAAAAAAAAGGAAAAAAAAAAAGAAATCAAAAGACACAGCTGGTATCCAAAGTCCATGAGCTGTTCCTCTGGGTTTTATCCTATGGGTGCTGGAGCTCCCCTCCTTGCAGGCGTCACAACTTGCGCTGCTGTGCATTGGACCCTTTGCCGTGAAGCTGAGAAGCATCTGAAAGAAAATAAAACAGCTGGGAGGGGGCTCAGCACCCCCCAAAGGGTAGCTGGGACAGCCAGGCCTCTGCACAGAGTTTAGAAATATCTACTCTTCCTTCCCAGCACCAAGGGATCCAGAAGAAGAGGATGTGCTTGGAGACATCTGTGCACTGGGAGCAGCCTCTGGGGAAGGGCCAAGGGAAGCACTGAGGGTCCCCCTGTGGGCTCCCAGCAGAAGCCCCAGGCACAATTCCAGCTGCCAGGGAGCTCCTTAACCTGTGCCCTTCTCTAAATCCACCCTGCCACATCTCCCCCTCCAGGAATCCCAAAACACATGCTGTGGTTGCCTTGCCCCTAAGGTGGTTGGAAGTAACCTGTTGTACATTTTTGCTGTTGTAATCACAGAACCAGTGAGGTTGGAAAAGACTTCCAAGAGCATGGAGTCCAACCTGTGACCCATCCCCAGAGCACTGAGTGCCATGTCCAGGCCTTCCTTGGACACCTCCAGGGATGGGGACTCCAAACCTTCCTGGACAGCCCCTGCCAATGCCAGACTACCATTTCCATATAGAAACTCCTCCTGATGTCCAACCTAAACTTCCCCTGTCTCCTCTTGTCCTATCACTGGTTGTGTGGGAGAAGAGGCCAATCCCTCACCTAGAAACCCCTTTTAGGTAGGGTTTTAAGTGCTTTATTGATTATTTTTTTAACTATTTAATTAGGTGCTTTTTAAATGAAGGCTTTAGGTGCCCACTGATAGCAACAGGATCCATAGGAATCTCACCACTGATGGAACAGAAAGGAATGGATGTGGAGGACAAGAGAAAATGCACTGAAGAGAGAAAAAGGAAGGAAGTTTAAGGAAGCAAAAGTTTTCCAGGAGCAATCAAAACCACTTGAGACTGTGAAGGACAAATGGGAGCACTGAGACGTGCAGCCAAGCAGCAGTGGCACCCAGCAGTGCAGCAGCAGCCTCTCCTCCAGGCCAACAACAGCTCCTCTGCATGCAGGAGCTCAGCCCAGCACATCCCATCTCCACATTCCCAGCACAAGGAACCTCCACCAGCAACAGAAGCACCAACCACACACAGGCAAGCACTGGATGCTCTTTGCTCAGAGGCTCTTGGATGAACATGGATATAAAAGCACTTTTATTTAAGGCATCAACATTCCCTTGCACTTGCAGCAACCTCCCAGGCAGCTCCAGTGCTCAGACACAGCAATGCAGCTGTGGGCAGGTGCTGGCACAGCCAAACACAGCTGGTGCCACAAAACACAGGAATTCATTTTAAGGTTATGGGAGTCACTTAAATATCTGCTGTGTTCTCCTCCAAAACACCAGAACTGGGAATGATCCAAGAGATTGGAGATGGAGCACCAGGCTCCATCTCCAATCTTTAAGTGAAAACACCAAGTGAGAAAGGAGGTCTTTGCTGAGCTGGATCCATGGTCAATTCTCCTTCACTTATTCCCAGGGGTCTTTTGTCTTCTGGCCCTGCATCCTGCTGAAGAATTCATCAAAAAATTCTTCTGTTATAAGCCCTCTGAACAACAGTGATCACTCTGAACTCCCTAAACTAAAGGGACAAAGAGCTGCTCCTCAGTGACATGGAATAAACTCCACAAGCCATGTTCAATCTCTGATCTCATTCCAGAAGTGTGATTTACAAACAGGAGGGAAGGTTCTGTCCCACCAGTGATCACTGCCAGGACCTTCTTCAGCTCTACCACACCAGCATGGCACAACCCGCATCAAACTTAATCAGAGGAAGCAAGCCCAACTAACTCTTTGCATTTTCCTGAGTGCACAACACACTCTTCCTTCTTCAGCCAACAAGCACCGTGCTCAGCACTCAGGGGTCTTTTATTCCATGACTCCTCCAGGAGGTTACATGGTTATCCATGCACACAGCACAGGGCCAGGCTAGCACCCCTAAATCAGGCTCACTTAGCCCAGGAGGACCATCCCAGCAGGAGCAGGTCTAAGATAATGGCACTGAACTGCACCAAAGTGCTAAAGAACACACCCAAGAAGGCAGAAATGGGAATTACCAGGGGACTAAGCACTCCCTGGAGCAGGTAAGAATGATCTGCTGGCACTGAATTTCAATTTTCCTCACTTCTCTCCTGTGGAAAACTCCTGTTTTATGTATCACTTCTGCAGGCATCAAACTGGGGCAGGAACAGGCTTAACTGCCAAATCCTCACGTGAGCAGCAAGTGGAGCAATCTGCATTTACACTACAAACTTGTTGTGAAGGAGATGCTGGCAATTAACTCAGTGCACAGACACAAGACAGTCTGGTCTGACACATTTTATGTAGGCCACCAGGAACAAAACTCCCCAGAGCTGGAATATTCATTCCAGGGCAGTCCTGGCAGGCTGTGCAAACAGGCACAGCTTTCATCCTGGCAGGATAATTCTGAGTATCTGCAGGAAGCAACACTTGCTGTAAGCACTGAGGACTCATCATTCCAGAAACCACAGAGTCCCAGACTGGTTTGATTGGAAGGGACCTTAAAGCCCATCTCATTCCACCCCTGCCATGGCAGGGACACCTTCCACTGTCCCAGGCTGCTCCAAGCCCTGTCCAACCTGGCCTTGGGCACTGCCAGGGATCCAGGGGCAGCCACAGCTGCTCTGGGCACCCTGTGCCAGGGCCTGCCCACCCTCACAAGGAAGAATTTCTTCCTAATCATGGAATGGTTTGGGTTGGAAGGGACCTTAAAGCCCATCCTGTTCCACCCCCTGCCATGGCAGGGACACCTTCCACCAGAGCAGGTTTCCCCCAGCCCCTCACTCTGTACCTCAGAGAGGCTTTAGTGACAAGCACAGAGCTGGAAAACATGGAAACCCCTTTGGCTGCAGCCCTGGATCTGCTGAGATAGAGGGAGACTCACGAGGCAGAAGGACAAACACATCTGAGAAGTTACCTGGCAAACTCTGTGGTAAGTGAGTGGCCAGGGCAGAGTGTGGGAGTGGCGCTGCATGGTGGGGGCTGGAGTGCAAACCAGCCAGAAGACCTAGAGAGAAAAACAAAGAGAGGACAGGGAAAAAGGAACAAATACACATCCAAGACAGAATGAGCAGAGGAGCTGCAGCAGTTAGCAGAGGTCGGGTTCCAGTTATTGGCACTTCTGGGTGAGCTCTAGGGATGTTCTCCAAACTGCTGGAGATACAAAAGCAGGGAGCACAGCACGAAGCAACAGCCAGAGAGATGGGCTGGTGTGCAATGGGGCAGCCCAGCAGAGCACTGATGGTCTAGGTGACAGCACAGGTGACACACAGGTGACCAGCAGGATACTCACTGTGCCCGAGGCCGTGGTGGAAAGTTCCTGGAGCAGGTCCTGTAACTATTGCATCCTTGGAAACTCCTGCTTTGGGGGAGGAGTCGGAACTGAAGGAGATGACATGGAGAGGGAAAGAATGAATAGGAGAGATAATACCTAATGGGGTGGAGCTCAGGGCAGCTGGCAGCTTTGGGTTGTTGGACTTGTAGGATGGAGCCAGTACACTTAAGGAGGAAGAGCTTGTTAGCAGCACAGCTCCACTAGTTCCTTTCTGCAAAGCAATGGAAAAGGTCAGTCAGGAGAGGGAGAATCAAGGTACAGCATCATTCAGACTTACAGATCTGCAAAACATGGAATGCTTGAGAATTCCCCTTGGAAAAACACCCTCCTAGCCAGGGCCCAAGAGATGCCAACACTTGAGGCCATCTGCAGATGGACATTGGCAAGCCAGCTCTTCTGAATGTGGCCACGCTGGATGTGCCTCCATGACTCCCTTGCTGGGAATTGTGCCTCCCTTAGGCAGAGGAAAAGTTTCCCCACTGCCTGTGAGTTCCAGGGGTTTGCTCCCTACTCACTTATGGCAGCACACACTGCTGACAACTCCAGGCACTGAGGTCTGACAGCCAAAGCACCCCAGGAGGTTATTCAGGACCTCTCTCATGGAGACAGGCACCACTGAGGAGCTCTCTAGCTCAGGAACAGACAAGCTGTATCAGCTGAGCAGTACCTGCCTTCCATTTAAACACACTCCTTGTATTTCCCAGCTCTTTCCATGGGGCACAAAGGAAGGCAGGCATGAGCAGCCAACAACAAATGAATACAACATTGGGAAATATCACTTTTTTGCTATAGATAAAAATGAACCCACTTATTACCATTAATATTGTAATAACACAAGTCTGTGCTGACAACCCAGAAGTCCTTCCTGAAATGTTCTATCCTAACAGATATTGGGAAAATTTCTCCATGGAAAGGATGGTCAGGCACTGGCACAGCTGCCCAGGGAAGGGGTGGAGTCACCACATCTGGGAGGATTTAAAAGCCATGGGGATGTGGCACTGGGGACATGGCTCAGAGGTGGCCTTGACAGTGCTGGGGGAGTGGTTGGACTCATGATCTTAGAGGGCTTTTCCAACCTGAATGAAACCATGGTTCTATAACCACAGGTTATTTATTCTATGGGTTAGTCATGACAAAAGTGGCAATAATACTAAAATGACTTGGAATAATTTAAAGAAGGCTAAGTTTGTAGATCTAATTAATAATACATTCATCATTATACTTTTAGTTTATGCAATGAATTTTATCTCTTGTGATAAATTACCTTACTGTGCTTTCTCTTAATCCAAATGGGAGCCCTATTGTCCCCATAACTCACAGGGCCAGGGCAGGACCATGACACAGCCTTGGGCAGTAACTGCCCTTTGGAAGGCAGCACAATATTCAGCTTAGTCATTATTTAAGCTGAAAGTGAAAGCAGGAATTCTGGAGGGCAAGCCCAGGGCAAAGGCCACACCTTCCTAGTCTAAAGCAGCTGAAATCCAGAGAGTCATTCCAGATTCAGCTTCTGAAGTGCCCCCTTCAGGGCAGCAGCGAGCAGGAGCTGCCAGCACAGCAGGGCCCCCTTACCGGCACAGAGGTAGAGGCTGCGGTGCTGCTGACCACAGCTGGCTTCAGGGACGAGGTCAGCAGCTTGGCCACGCCCTGGGTGCCCCCGCTGGAATCCCCGTTGGAGCCCCCAGGAGGTGCCACCAGCGTCAGCTTCTGGGCCACGGGAGGTTTCTTCACTGAGGAGCCCGAGGCTGGGCGGCCCGAGGCCGAGCCCGGGGCCGGGGCTGCAACACCGGGGAGCAAAGTCCCAGAGGAGCTGCCCTGGCTGGCAGGAGCTCCAGAGGAGCTGCTGGAAGAAGCCCCGTGCTTGGAGAGGGAGCCAGCGACAAAAGGGGATTTGTAAGATTGTCCTGAAGAGCCGGAGCCGCTCGAGTGCTTCCCGGCGTAGCTGAGAGAGGAGGAGGACAAGCCTTGGCTCTTGTGGGAGCTGCTGGAGTTCTGGCTGCTGCCTGGGGACGTGGAGGAATGGAAGCTCTGAGCTTTGGTTGATGACTTGACCTGCTGGAGGAGGGAGCGCTGGGGCAGGGGGGTGGAGGATTTGGGGTTCTGCAGTTTGACAAAGGGGGCTGGGGAGGTGAAGGGTTTCTGGAGCTGAGCACCAGGGTGGAACACCTTCACCTGAGCGCCCGGCACCGGCGCCGAGGCTGGGGGCCCGTGGCCTGGCCTGACCAGGCTGTGGTGCTTCTGTTTGGCCTGGTGGGCATCAGGAAGGATTTTGCTGGGGGAGGCTTGGCAGGAATGCTCTTTGTAATTAGAGTTCTCTGTCTTCTTGTCTTGAGAAGACTGGCCCAACGCCAGGGCCTGCTCAGCAAGGAAGTTTAGAGGAGACTGGAGGGAACCGGAGGATGATGAAGGGGAAGGGTTGGGCTTTGGAAATGTCCTCTTCTCCTCTGAGGATGCAAGAGCTGGGATCTTCTCTGGTGGAGCTTTTGGAGCTGCAGGAAGAGTAAAGTCAGGGCTCCCTGCTGCCCTGCTGTTGAGCACAGCCAGTTCCTTGGACACGGCTTCCAGGGAGGAGGTGGGGTTGTGAATGAGGTCCTCATCCAAGGAATCATCCTTGAAAGTGGCAGGAGCAGCAGTGCTGCTGGCAGCCTGGGCTGTCCCAAGGGACAGGAGCTCCCTGGTTTGGGCACTGATGCCCAGGGCTCCTCCCTGGGGCTCTGAGGACATGGCCAAGGTGCTGCTCGAGTGCAGGGAGGGGACAGACACCGACAGCTTCTTGTCTGGCTTGCAGGAAGAGTCCTGGAACAACATCACAGGAGAAGGCACAGTCAGAAGAGAGAGGGTTTACTGCTGAGAAGGGGAGGGAGGGTTCACAATCAGGGGATAAAAGGCAGCACACACATATTCTGTGCCCATGAGCTCCCACTTCCCTCCCAGCTGCCACTGCCATCAATTTTAGCTGCTGCTGCTCCAGTTGTTTTTTCCAAGCCAAATACTGAGCAGAGCCATTTCACAGGAGCTGACACAAAGCTCAAACACAGGGTTAAGGGTGGCAGTCACTTGCTATTTGGCACATACCAACCATGAGAACCAGAAAACAGAACTCACCTTCACTTTCACCTTGGTAGGAGCTATGACTTTCTTCTTCGCCCTGTTTGGAGGAAGACAAGAGAAACATGGCTGAGTGACGGCCCCAGGGAAGGAGCCAACCAGGGAGCACTCCTGGGCCCTGCTGGTGATGATCCACTGAGTCTTTGCAGGGAACAGAGGCAGCATCTCAGGTTGCTAGGATTCAAAAGCACAAGACATTTGGTTGCTGCTCTTGGAAGCCCCAGCTCCCACCAGGGAGTGGAGCAGAGCCTTGGAATGGCAGCAGAGCAGTGAAACACCCACACACACATCTGCACCAGCTGCAGGACCCCACTGCTGCCCTCCTGCAGCGAGGCCCAGAGAGAAACTGGCACAGAGACTGTTCACACCCTTCTTTTGGCTTCCCAGAAGAAGCAAAAGATGCAAAAGCATCTGCCAAACTCCCAGAGAATAGATTTGGTCAGATGCAATCCCTGGTACAAGACATCCCTGAGCTGCTGGGTGTGTGGCTGGGGGAAGGATGACTCCACACCCTATTCCACTTCCCCTCACTCACCAGTGCCAAGAACAGGATTGTCTGCCAAGCTGACACCAGCCTAAATCCATGTCCTCATCTGTTAACAACCACCAGCAAGATCCATGAGACCCTTTGGATTAAAGCCCCTGCCCAGGTGGATTCTGATGGCTCTTGGTGAGCCTGCTGCACCCACCTCCACCAGTGTGAGCTCATGGTGCCCCTCCTTGAACCAGGCAAACAGAGAGAGGGAATGCAGAACCCAGCAAGGACCAACAGAAGAGGCTGCAGAAATCACACTCCACCTGACCTCCCTGAGCCTCCCAGGCCCATCACAGAGCCCTCACTCCAGGCTGTAGAACCAGAGCTAACCTGGCTTTAAAGCTGTTATTGCTGAGCTTGCTGAAGGCTAAAGCACCTGAGGGAAGTATTGGGAGATGTGACACACAAGCAGCTGCTGTCCCTAGACCTCCCCAAAGGAAGCAGCACTGATCTATGAGGGAGGAGCCAAGCAAGCTCAGGTGCTCCTGCAGGATCCCCCCAGGCCCCAGGGATGGAGATGAGCAGTTCTCACTCCAGAGGAAGGCTGTGATACTCACAGGACTGATGTGAGGTGTCCGTGCACACGCCTGCTCTCCTTAAACAGTGTCCTAAGAAGGGAAGAGAGCAATGAGAAGTGATATCCAGCAAGACCCAGTAGAGCAGCTGGGATCACTGGAGACAGAGCTGCACAGCACTGCAGGGGACTTGGTGGGACTGAAACCACAGGGAGCAAACCAACATTCAGCCCCTTGCCAGGAGGATCATCCTGAGCTGCCCCTCACAGTTCTCTCTCTGGGCAGCAATGCTTGTAGGCACTGCAAAGGCCATTGAGGCAGTGGTTGGACAATGCCTAAGAAAAAAGCTCTGCCAGCTTAAAAAGCCAGCTGGAGGGGCAGGATCATCACTCAGGGCCTTCTTGCTGCCAGAGATCATCCAAGAGCTCTTCAGCCTCCAGGGAGAAAGTTCCCTTCCCGTGCCTCTCAGCCAGCAATGAAGGAGAGAAGGGTCTGTGCTGCCTTTGTGCCCAGCCTGGAGCTGAGGTGACTCTGTACATCACAACCCTTGCTGGAAGGACTGACTGAGCACAGCCATAGACTGAGCTTCATCCCAAGCCTGCACTACTGAGGGTAAAGCACAGTCTCACCCAAACACTCTGACCCAAACCAGCTGCCCTCCCACATGCCAGGGAGGAGCTACAAACATTCCTTCAGTACTGGCACATGGAATGGGATTCCTGGCACATGGAATGTGATTCCTGGCTGGTATTAACAGACTTTTGTTTAATTTTTCTCTTAAAAAGCAAGCTTATGTTACCTTAACATTCTGTTAATCATCTCTTAGTGCTCATGGAGGAAACAGACTCATGGCAGGGCCTCTCTAACTCATCCATGAAATTGCTGCTCTAGCTTCAAGTTCCTCTCACAGATGAACTTCTGAGACCACGATGACAGTGAATCAAGCTGACTTATCCAAGGAATTGTTAGCTTTCCTAGAGCCACCAATCCCTCTTCATGTCTGTCACTCTACCCTCTGTCTTTAAACCACCAAGTCAGAGAATATCTTGAGTTGGATGGGACCCAGAAAGATCAAGTCCAACTCCAGGTCCCAGCAGGAGAAATCACTGTCCTTGAGCCACTGGAAAGCAACCAGGAAATCCACTTTTACTCAGGTATTACTGTACTTAATTCCACTGGAAATGCCTCCTACACCGAGTCTTTGTGAACACCTGAATGCCCAACAACAGTTTCACCATCAAACTTGGAGTTTTTAATTTCCTTTTATTCAACGAAAAGTATTTAAAACTCGGCAAGCTGAGACCCTCAGGCTGGGTATATCTTCATTAACTAAGCAGAAATCTTCTCCCATCTCCTCATGCCACCTTTCAGCTCCTGCAGCACCACACCACGACCATGCTGAGCACTGAGCTTCCTGTGCACATGCACCAAACAGCCCTCATGGACTTCTCCAAGTGCATCTCTGATGTGCCACTCGTACTTACTGCTCTCAGGAGCTGCTACCTACACCTTCCTTTACCCCCCAACACCCAGAAAGCAAATTCAGCAGAGAACTCAGCAGAGAAGACAGCACTGCCCAGCTGGTGAAATGCAGAGACAGATCATGGAACAGCTTAGGTTGGAAGGAACCTTAAAGATTCCAAAGTAAGACTGCAGAGTTGTCCTTGCTTTGAAAGCACTGAGCAAAACAAAGCAGGCCAGAAGGTGGTGACAGTCCCAGCAGAGGGACTGTGCCATTTGTGTGGCTCTCTGCCACTGCCAGTTTGAGGGCAGGGATGATGGAGAGTGGGAAAGAGCAGGAAACAGCAGTGAGGGTGCAGAAACCACACCAGATTCTACTGACTCCAATAAGCCCCTAAACCCTTCTTTTGGGAATACTCCAGAGAAGACTTCCCAAAGTGTCTGGAAAATGTATCCTTTGTGATTACAAGTGGATCTTTTGTGATACAGAGCCAAGAAAGCAGAGACTGGGCCTGAGCTCAGAGCCAGTTCAGTGCCAGTGACACCTGTGTGACACCACCATGGCACCAAGGCTGCTCAGCCCTGGCTGCACTCAGGCATTTGGGAGGTGAAAAGGGACAGAGGCAGAGGGCAGAACATGGTGGAGGGCAGGGCTGCCATCCACAGGGCCCTTCCCAGGCTGGAGAAAGGGTCCAACACAAACCTTGTGAAGCTCAGTGAGATCCAGCACCAAGTCCTGCAGCTGGGAAGGAACAGCCCTGGGCAGAGCCCTGCAGGAAAGGACCTGGGGCTCCTGGGGGCAAGGGAAGGGAAGCACTGCTGCAGAGGTGTCCTGCTGACAGCAAACCCTCCCCTCTCAGCACCTGGGAGGACACATCTGGACACAGATCCAGCTTCAGGGTCCCCACAATCCAAGAGAGATGCCAAACTGGAAACATCCCAAGGAACAGCAACACAGGACAGCCAAGGAGAGGTGGAGGGAACTGGGTTTGCTCAGCCTGGAAAAAGAGAAGCCCCAGGAGGAGTCTAATGGCAGCTTTCCACTACCTAAAGAGTGGTGGGGACAGGAACAGGATGGAGCCAGACCTTCCTCAAAGGTGCACAGTAAAAAACAAAAGCAGTTCAGTGCAGCAAGGGGAATTCTTATAGGAAAAATAGAGAAAAGATCTCATGAAGAGTGATCAAGTACCAGAACAGGAGCCCAGAGATGCTGTGGCAATTTCCATCCTTGGGAATTTCCAAAATTCCACATGCCAAAGCCCTGAGCACTCTGATCTAACTCTGAAGCCAGCCATTCCCTGAGCCAGGGTAGGACTAATGCCCTTCCCAGGTCCCTTGGGACAAGGAATCCCTTGGTTCTTGCTCACCTGGCCTGCATCCAGCCTTTTGGCCAAAGGGGCTTCACCTCTCCTTCTAGGAAGGTCTTCACATAATCCTCTAGAGACTGAGCCTTATTCTTGTCAAGGTCATAACCATCCAATTTAATCTTCACCAAGTGGCAAAGCAGCTCCCTGAGGAACAGGAAGATTTCACATACAGTTATGCAGATTGACCTTTCCCACTTGGAGATCATTCTCTTTATCCAGGCTGGATAAATTCACCAAGACACAGCTGGCTCTTGCTAACACAACCCTGCACTGCCTCCTCAGGAAAGGAAAGGGAAAAGCACAGTCTGTGTGTGCACAGGGAGAAAAGTCTTGTAACCCCTTCCCAGTGTGATCTCCTGAACAGCTGAGGCAGCAAACCAGTGCCAGAGCCACAGGCACCAGTAACAACCACAGCACTGAACCTCTCTGCAAGGAAGCACAGCTGGCTGTGTCCCACATGGATCAGCAGCACAAATCTGTTCCAGAATAAGAAGAAAAAGACAGCAGGACTGATTTTCCTTTTACCCTCTGTCACTCTCCCCTGTTCTCAGCACTCCTTTCTCTGTGAGCCCCACATGCCAGGGGCAGCAGAACCCAACAGCTCCAACTGCTGCCAGAACCAGAACCTGGGCATGTCAAGAGTCTGGGCTGTAGGATGTCAGCTGAATTGCTCCCAAAGATCTGACTCTCTCTTTTGGATTCTGCACAGAGGCTCTCAGCACTTCTCTCAGGGTTAGCCTGGGCCTGAAATCAGCTTCAGGGTGAGATGCAATAAATGCAGAAATGGCTTCCACAACCAACACCACGAACATCCACGCTGCCTGCTCCTACAGGTGCTTTGTAAACAAAACACAGACACCAAAATGCTTCACTGCCAACTGCAAAGAGTAAGACAGGTCATGAATTTGCTTAATATCTGACTTATTCAAACCTGATCTCATCATTCCACTGGAATTTCTTCCGCGGGCCCGCGACACGCTTCCCTCCCTTTTCTTCATCCTCATCATCATCAGAACAAACTCGCTGCTCTTTGTCTTTTTCCTCTTCCAGCATCCTAAAATGGAGACAGAAAAGGTGGAAGTGATCATCCTGCAGGTACAAGTAGATAGTTAATCTGCAGTATTAAGTAGGTTAAGTATCTCTGAACAGCACTGGAGAGGGGTCTCAGTATCAGCAATCTCTGGCTTAGGGTGCAAGCTGAGGATGGGCTGAAGGTTAAGAAATCTCCCAATATTTTGTAATAGAGATGATGGGACTAATGCAGCCTGACTGTTCCCAGGCTGCCATGTTCCCAAGGACATGCCTGCACATGCAAACCCTTCAGCCAGGCTCTGGTCCCATCAGTGCTGCTGTAGCTGGCATGGCCACAGACAGCACAAAGAACACACACAGCTCAGTCAGGCCAATCAGCAAATGTAACCCACGGAACAAAAAGAGGTGGCAAACTTCAGGAGAGCAGCCTCCAAGCCACAGGGAAAAGCTGTGAGGGGGAATGAGCAAATGAGGAGCTTACTTGGCAAACTTGGCCTGAGTATGGGCTTGGCATTCCTCCTGGTACTTGGCCACCTGCTCTGGCATGGCCCTTCCAATGGCTTCCTTCAGCTTCTGCAGAGGCTCCTTCAGGCGCCCCCCCTGCAGCGAGCACAGAGCTGTCAGCACAACAGCCAGGACTGGCTGCTAACTCACACACACTCCCTGTATTTACTGAAGGCTGAGCAATAATCTGTATTAAGAAACTTATACTTTTATACCTTAGTTCACTATAGGAGGAACTGATTAGTTCTAAAACATTGTCACCATTAGTTAATTAACAAATCATCATTTGGTAAACAAATCTGTGTTACACATTCCACATGTTCACAATACCAGGTGCAGCAAGTTAAGAATTGTTTCTCATTCCTTTCTCTGATCTTCTCACAGATTTTTTCCCAGAAGGATGCCTGGGAAAGTGTTGGAACCCAGGACATCCCTCTGGCTGCCCTGGATGGCTCGAGCCCCTGGGAGGGGGCTCAGAGACCTTGGCACAGAGCCCCAGACACCTGTGGCTTTGATTTTAACCCATGGAGAAAATTACCAACTTCATGTGAAGGTTTACAAGCCATGAGAGTTTAAGTGGAGTGACAGTTAGTTTGTCAGAGGGTGAAAAAGTAAAATTTTGAGGTTTTTAGAATGGGGGTTCAGAAGCCAAGACAGAGGAATTTGGGTGTGCCTTGCCCTTCTTCTTAGCCTCCATCTTCTGGGTGATGGTGGCACTTTTGGATTGGTTTAGAGTAGAAACACACTGTCTAACATAGGTGATAGGTATTGGAACATTATTGTAAATAAAGTACAAGTAGTTTTTAGTATAAAAAGATAACACCACCCCAAGGGTGGTCAGTGTGCCATAGACCGACCTGCTGGACAGACCTCAGCAGGTGAGAAAAGAATGTTAGATAGGTAACAAAGAAATAGAATGACAAATAAATAGAATAACAAATAAATAATATAACAAATAGATAGATAACAAATAAAAAATGTTAGATAGAATGATAGATAACAGAGAATAAACAACCTTGAAAACCACAGATGAAGAATCCTGACTCCTCCTTTGATCTCAGGGCTGGGAAAAAGAGACTTTCCAACACCTCGGGGTCATCTCAGCCACAGAGACTCCGAGAGGAAAGCTGTGTGTTTCTCTCTGTGGCCAGAGAGCTGCTGCCACCCAGAACACCCTAAAATGTTCCCATGGCTGGGACACCAAAATCCCACCCAGCCACCGTGCCGGGCTGGTCCTCCATGGAGGATACAGGGTTTGGGGACAGCAACAGCCACACAGGGCCCAGCAGGGCCACCACCCCCCAGGCCACACCCTCCCAGCAGGGCCACCACCCCTGAGGCCTGGTGGCACCTCCTCACCTGCTCGTAGAGGTAGAGCCTGCGGGCTCTCTTCAGCAGCGTGTCCTTGCTGCAGGGGAAGAAGGCGGCCAGGTGGGCGTAGACCCCCGAGCGCACCTGGCTGCTGAGCTCCCGCGTCTGCAGCTCGATGCTGGGGACAAACAAACAAACAAACACAGCCTTAGCAGGACTGCCAGCCAGCCCTGAGCCACCAGGGCCACCCTGAGGGGACTGGGAGGCAGGGACATGTAGGAGTGTTGGGGGGTAGGACAGCTGGGACAGAGACAGAGATCTCTGCAGCCAGGTCAGGAACTTGGGGTTTATTGCAAAGGGCCTGGGAGCAGGGCCCTGCTGGGAGCTGCCAAACACAGCTCAGAGCAGGCTGAGAGAAGAGAGGGGGAGAGAGGATGAGAGGGTAAGAGCGCAAGGTTCCCATTACAATACAATAACTCTTCTTCTCTGTTGAATATTCTAATTCTCACTAACCAATCTAGTACAAGATTCAAATCCTACAGCATTTCCATACAGCCTATAAGAATCACTACATTACCACACTGTGTTACATTTTAAACCCTATAAACTCCTCTTTGGACCCCTTCTGCCAAGCTGGCAGGGTCTGCTCTGACCCTTGGGCCTGTCTGCAAGCAGAGGGTGTTGTTCCATCAAAAGGGGATCACCTTCAGCTGGCCATGCCATTGTTTTCCTGTTGTTCAGTAACTGAGGGATCTCAAAGCTTGCTTTCATTTCAATCTCGCTTATAGTTTCCATATTCTCAAAATCTTTTGCCAGGCAATCATATTTATAAGACTTTGCTTTTCATCTTCCCCAACAGGGACAGAGGGATGAAGGACAAGGTAAACTGCGTGAAGGTTCTCTGGATTCTAGAATCAATAGATTTTATCCCAAGGTGTGCTTTGAATCTGCTGGAGAAGGAACAGGTGGCAGTATGCAGTCTCATCTGCTCTCCCTGGCAGCTGCAGGCAGGAGGATCAGGCAATGAAATGGGAAGTGCACACTGGTTGTGTCAGGTGCTGTGGCAGTGGAATTCAAGACAACACAAAATCAAACTTTATCCCTTGGGTTTCAACTTCCAAGTGAGCAGATGAGAGAGAGACAGCATGTGCCAAACCCAAACCCATTGCACAATCAAACAGAAATTAGGAGCCTGGCTTTTTAAGCCATCTCTCAGTATCAGAAAGTGTAAAAAATGTCAAGTGATTCATCATCACCATTATTAAAGTCACAGAATGCTTTGAATTGGAAGGGACCTTCAAGCTCATCTCGTTTCACCTTCTGCCATGGGCAGGGACACCTCCCACTGTCCCAGGCTGCTC
>JAHXMQ010009721.1:13906311-13932878 GCA_020466415.1 Ammodramus savannarum pratensis | reverse complement strand
GGCAGCTCTGCAGGTGGGGTCTCACCTGAGGGGACAGAATCCACCCCCTCCTGTTGCCCACACTGGGGACTCAGCCAAGCCCAGGGGGGTTCTGGGTGCTCATGGCCAGGCCATGTCCAGTTCTTATCCTCCAACACTCCATGTCCTTCTCCCAGGGCTGCTCTCACTCCAATCCCTGCCCAGCCTGGATTGGTGCTTGGGATTGCCCTGACCCAGGTGCAGCACTGGCACTTGGGCCTTGTTCACCTTTGTTCCCATGGCCCCAGCTCTCCAGGCTGTCCAGGTTTCTCTGGATGCCCCAGCCCTCCCCTCCAGGTGTCACCTCCCCACACATCTGGGTGTCAGCTGCAGTCTGGCTGAGGGTGCCCTGATCCCACTGTCCATGTCCCCAGCAGAGATGTGAAACAATCCTGGTCCCAGTGCCAGCCCCTGAGCAATGTCACTTGTCACTGGTCTCTGTTGACTCCCAACTCTTTGCATGTGCTCATCCAGACAATTCCACACCCACCAAGTGGTCCCTCTGTCAAATCCACATCTCTTCAGGTTAGAGACAAGGATGCCATGCAAGGCAGCACCAAATGCTTTGCACAAGTTCAGGTAGATGAGATCAGTTCCTCTTCCCTCCTCCACCAACACTGCAACCCCATCACAGAAGGCCACTGAGTCCCTTAGTGAAGCCATGATGGATGTCATCAATCACATCCACTCTTTGCGTAGCTTCCAAAGGATCTGCTCCACGTTTGCCAGGCCCAGAGGTGAGACTGCTCAGCCTGTACTTCCCCAGATGTTCCTTATTTCCCTTTCTAAAAATTATGTTATGTTTCCTCTTTTCCAGTCACTGGGAACTTCACCAGACTGCCACAGCTTCTCCAATATGACAGACAGTGGCTAAGCCACCTCATCACCAGCTCCCTCAGATCCCAGGGATGCATCTCATCAGCTCCCCATGGACTTGTGCACTTCCAGCCAGCCTCAAACCTCACTGCCATGGTGGAACCTCATCCTGCCAGCCCTTATCCAAATTCTGGGCATTTCTGGTGCCCCACACGTACCATGTCAGTGCCATACACCGGGGAGGTCATCTTGATCTCCCAGAAGTGCTGGCCCTCTGCCAGCTCCTTGTTGCCGCGGATGGCGGCCGTGCCACAGCTGTACTCCATGTGGAAGTTCACCTTGCGGTTGTCACACGTCAGCAGCGTGGCCGTGGACTTGTTCAGATCATCCCACACCCAGTCAAAATCTGTTGGGGAAGCACAGAGGGGACAAAGATGGGCTAAGACGCTCAGGGAATGAGCCCCAAGCCAAAGCACAGGCAGATGTTTGTTTTGAAGGCCTGTTAGTGGGTTTGTTTCTATTTCTCTTATTCTTTAAGAGGATAAATCTTAAGCTGCGCACATCAGAGAACTGCTTGAGGTCTGAACTACTCTGAGTGTCCCACCAGGGATGGATCAGTGCTCCAAAGCTGTCAGCATTCACCAGGCCAAATTCTGTGTGACACTGGGCAGAGCCTCCCTTCTCCCCACCCTCCTCATGGGATCAAGGGGTGGCTCTGCCCTGCCACAGGCTCTCCCCCAGCCCAAGCCCACCCTGTGCTCTGAGCCAGGCACCCTGCCAGCCCCTTCAGGGATCAGGAGGGCCCTAAGCAGGGCTCTGTGTCACTGGGGCCTAAGCTGGATCGGAAAGCAGGTCCCAGGGGTGAGCGCTGACGCCGTGACAGCATCAGCCCTGAGCCTGAAACACGACAGCAGCCAGGGGCTGGTAATCCTCTGTGCCTCAGGATGTACACACAGGGATGCTGGGACAGGAACAGGGCACTGCAGGGGACCCCTTGCAGCAGGCCCAGGGCCATCCCACCATGGCATTCAGCAGCCTAAATAGGAAATGCCCAGTCACGATGACTGGACCTTAGAAGCCCCTCTCCCCCCTCCAGGCACTTGCTTATCTCCCTGTAAGACTTTCAGGGTCACTTTCCTTTGACCCTTACTATTGGACAATTCCTAAAACTCCTGTACCCTATATAAAGGGCTACTTTTGCCCAGCTCAGCAGAAGAGCTATCCCTGAGAACCTTGGCAGAAGATTCAATAAAGATACGGTTGTGGAACCTCACAAGCCTTCTCCTCTCTGTCCCTGTATTGCCAGATGGAATGTGCCTGGGCTGGTCTGGCCTTGCTGCTTGACCAAAGGTGGCAGCTGTGGTGGTTTCACCTCAGAGACACCTTTGGCTAAGCTGGATGCTGCAGCTGGGCACTTGGGACAAGTCCAGGCATGCAGGAGCTCAGGTTTAGCTCTGGTGGAGAGGCTTCAAGGCAAGGTGAAGGAAAGGAGTTGGTTCTGATGGAAGGTTTGGATCCAGAGCTTTATTCTGGCCCACAGGCCTCTGAATGCAGCACCAGCTCCAACACACTAAGGAACCTCGTGGCTGCTGTGTTTTTTAACCCCGGGGAGAGGGGGAGGGAAGGGGTAGGGATCCCACCACAGGTAAGGCGGAGAGGTCTCAAGGGACAAATGACACCTGGGTGGCCCAATGTCCCCAAGGCTGAGAGGCATCTTTTGAACTCTGCCAATCACACAATGCCCTTACTGGAATGCCAAGATTGACAGACAGCACTCGGCAGGGGGCAAGGAAGGGGAAGGGAGAGGTTATGGCACAGCTGGGGAAGGAAATGGGACAGCTGAAACAGACTATCACACTGCACCACAACATCCCTGCGTCTGCCTAAGGCACCGAGCAAGCAAAGAGCTGAAATCACACAATGAGCTGATAATCACTACAAGACCTGGTATCACCTAAGCTTGCTAAGGCAGCCTGCAGCTGGGAGCTGCTTGGGAGCTCAGGCTGTGCTCCAGACCTGCTGGGACACCCCAAAACCCAGCAGAGGCCCCGTTACCCCCCAGCCCCTCACACTCACACTCATCCTCCTCTCCGCAGCGGCAGTCCCGGACGCGGTGCAGGGCGTGCAGGCTGGAGCAGTAGGGAGCTTCACTCTGGTTCTCACAGTTGCAGTAGGACTCTCCAGTCACAGGGATGGCACTCGGGATGGAGGGAGACAGGGAGGAGAACTCTGGCTCTGAATCTGAGTCGCTGTGCTGCTGGGGAGAACAGGAATGCTCATGGCTGGGTACCCTGGCCATGGCAGCTGGGCTGGCAGAGCTCCTGAGGGCTCTGCTGGACATCCCCAGGCCTGTGTCACACAGGGAGAGGCTGTGCCCATGGGATCACCCTGCTCTGGGACATCCCCAGGCCTGTGTCACACAGGGAGAGGCTGTGCCCATGGCATCACCCTGCTCTGGGACATGGGCAGTGCCTGCTGAGCCTCAGGGACTTGTCAGCACTCTGCAGTGCAGGTACAGCCTGTGTGCCTGCCAGGGACACAGAGCTGTCACAGCAGGGTGACAGCCCAAGTCTGGAGCACACACATTCTGAAGGAAATGCTGTGCTAAAGCTTTGGTTTTCACCAGGCAGGTTCCAGCCATGGCAGAGCTGAGCACTGCTCTGGAGAGGCTGTGAAGAGGCTGGGAGGCACGGGAGGAGAAGGGAGAGGGGCAGCATGGGGGAAGCTCCTCAGGCCAGCACTGCAGACAGGCCCACAGGGAACCCAGGACAGGATTAGAGGGCTTTTGTTTACTTTCATGAACACAAAACCCTGATTTACTGTTCCCCAGTGCCAAGAAACCACAGTGATCCTGGACTGGACACAGTGAGAGCACAGCCCAGTTTCACTCCTGTGTTATGGTGTTGCCCAAGGGATTCTCTTACCACTGGTTGCAGAGTTACTCCAGGTTTATGTGCTGCTCAGGTGTACCTGCTTGTTATTAACCATGGTCAGGGGCATTTAATGACAAAAATCCTTTAAACTCATGTTCTTGCAGCTGTGTAAGACAGGGAATTGAAACTGCTTGGGCTTACACACCTACTGCCCAGGACTCCTCTGGCCTGCAGGGTTCTGTCTTTCCTAACTTCTAACTTTCCCAAGTACTGCTGCCTAGAAATCCTGACATTCCCCTGGCTGCAGAGACAGGAAACTGCTCAGTGCCTGGCTTTGCACACTGTGCTCTGGCTTCAGTGTGGCTCTGAAGCTCCTGGAGCAGCTCCTTGTGTCCCACCACAGCACAGGGAATTCAGCTCACACACTCAAGGATCAGGGAAATAGGGAAGGAAGGCAGAGGTGAATCAGTCACTCCTTGCACTGTTTTACTCTTGCTCTCCCTGCTGTGTTCCCATCTCCAGCACACCTGGATTGGGTTCAGAAGTGAGGCTCACACTGCAGAGCAGGAAATGTGAGGAAGACACTGAAGACGCTGCCCTGCAACCTCCACCACCATCTCCAAAGCCCCTCACAGCCCAGAGGGATCACAGCCAGCCTGATTAGGGAACTGATCCACTTCAAACACTTATCTAGAGCTCTGCTTCCAAAAAAAAAATTATAAAAATATGGAGGGGCTTGACAGCTGGCCTGCAAGCAAAGCTGAGTTAATGGAAGAAATAACAATTGATGATTTTCAAGTGTATCCATAGCAAAGAAGACCAGACCATCAGCACAGAAACAGATTAGAAAAGATACATGAAATTTCTGTAATCTAGACTACATGCATAAGTAGATGTGTATATGCGTCTTATTCAATTTCTGTAAAACTTTTGCCAATTATATTGATGCTAATTGCTTTGCACCAATGAATATAAGTTACTGTGATGTAGTTAATGACTTCAGATCATGCTTTGTTAAAAGTATATAAGCTAAAGAACACACAAAATAAAAAACTTATTTCTTCTTGGACCCTGATCATGTGTGTGTCACATCCAACATAACAATACATACAATATTTTATGTACTTTATACATAACACACCCATTCTATGCTTGAAAGAGTTTTTAGTCCAGTATCAATATTGACCATTACTGAATCCTTGCTGCTTTTGGCCAGTTCAGACTGGGTGTCAGGGGCAGGAAAACAGCCCCTGTTGTAGGGGGATAGAAGATAAGAAATTAAAGATAGTGTAGAAAGTGATCTTACCCCTGGGCCAATTATCAAAGATTAGGAACAGACCTGACTTTAACAAGCCACACTGTAAACAATGAGAAGAAGAGTGCTATAAAAGAATGGGGTGGCTGGGTGAGAAGGGAGCTGGGGTCAGTTGGCTGCTTTAAGAAGAAAGAGTCAGTGCTCTGAGGAACCACCCATGAGAAAACACTAAGAAGGTGGAGGAGCATCCAGGGGTAGGACAGTGGGGACAGAGACAGATCTCTGCAGCCAGGTCAGGAACTTGTGGTTTATTGCAAAGGGCCTGGGGGCAGGGCCCTGCTGGGAGCTGCCAAACACAGCTCAGAGCAGGCTGAGAGAAGAGAGGGGGAGAGAGGGTAAGAGAGTAAGGGAGTAAAAAGGTAAGAGAGCAAAAAGGGTAAGACAGCAAAGTTCCCGTTACAATACAATAAATCTTCTTCTGTGTTGAATACTCTGATTCTCACTAACCAATCTAGTACAAGATACAAATCCTATAGCATTTCCATACAGCCTATAAGAATCATTACATTACCATACTGTGTTACATTTTAAACCCTATAAACTCCTCTTTGGGCCCCTTCTGCCAAGCTGTAGGGTCTGCTCTGACCCTTGGGCCTGTCTGCAAGCAGAGGGTATTGTTTCACCAAAAGGAGATTACCTTCAGCAGGCCACACCATTGTTTTTGAGTTGTTCAGTAACTGAGGGATCTCAAAGCTTGCTTTCATTTCAATCTCACTTATAGTTTCCATATTCTCAAAATCTTTGGCCAGGCAATCACATTTATAAGTCTTTCCTGTTTCATCTTCCCCCAACAGAAGGTAAGACACTTTTGCAATAAGGAGACACCAGCACGGACCCCCTGCAATGAGATGCCCCCCCTGGCACCCAGAGCCCCCAGCCCAGCCTACCTGTCCGTCGGAGTCGTAGCCCCAGCCCCGCGCCCCGGCCCGGCCGTCGGCCTCGCGCCGCACCCCGCTCAGGACGAAGCGCCAGGCCCGGCTGCTCCGCGGGCGCCGCGCCATGCTGCCCCCGCGCAGGTAGGCTGGGGAGGAACACAGGGTTGGTTACACTGCTGTCACACCTCTGTCACCTCCCCCGGTCACCAAACACCCCAGGGGAACAGCACAAGGTCAGCAGAGGAAGTTCCATGTTGCAGGCAATTTTTATGGAAAATCATTTCTTTAGGATTTTTTCTCCTGAGAAGCTGGGAGGCCTCAGGAACAAAATGTGAACAATGATTGTCTGCTGCTGTGGAATGCAACAGGTGCATCTGGGATTGGTCTCATGTGGTTGTTTCTAATTAATGGCCAATCAGCTGGCTTGGACACAGAGCCCTAGCCACAAACCTTTGTTATCATTCTTTGCTATTCTGTTCTTTGCCAGCCTTCCAATGAAACCTTGTCTTCTTTTAATATATTTTTAATGTAATATATATCATAAAAAAATAAATCAAGCCTTCTGAAACACGGAGTCAGATCCTTATCTCTTCCCCAATCCAAGAACCCCTATGAACACGGTCACAGTTCCGTGCACGTGAAGAGCTTCTGCAAACTCCCAACCTCTTTCTCCACCCAGAGTCAACTCCTCCCTGAGCCAGTGCTCAGCTGGCCCCAGGAATGCTCCAAATATCCAGCTGTGGTGGCAGCAGCTGCCCCTCTGCAGGAACTGGGTCCTGCAGCCAACCCTCACCTGGCCTGGGGAGCTTCAGGGCTGTTGGAATCAGAGTCCTTTGGGTTGGAAGGACCTTCAAGCTCATCTCATTCACTCCCTGCCATGGGCAGGGACACCTTCCACTGTCCCAGGCTGCTCCAAGGCACAGCCCCCCTGGTGCCCAGTGACCCTCAGCAGCTGTCCTGGCTCCTGCCCCAGCCCCTGCAGCCTGGCTGTGTCCAGGGGAGGGTGTCCACCTGCACTGCCCTCTGATAGAAGACTTTCCTCTCAGTGCTTGGAGAGGAAGAGAAATCACTTTCCTGCTCACTGGAAGGAAACTAGGGCTGTGCCAGACCTGTCCCAACTTGCCTCAAGGACAACAGGCAGAAGGGAAGTGAGGCCTCAGGGTTTAGCTTTTATAGTTTTGAGATTCAGTGCTGCTTTCATGTGCACTTCTGAGCCGCACATTAGGGGGATGGTGAGCTCTCTGCACAGAGTAAGGAGACAAAACAATTCCTTTTCTAACTGGGCATCAAGGACAAATGATCCAAATCTCAGGCCCAAGAGCATAAACAATATAGACTGAAGAGAGAAAAACAAGAAGGATGGGACTGCACGGGCTAAAGCTGGAATTGGACAATTAACTCCAATATGCAAATGGAGCAGAACTGATCAAAGTGACAGACCTCGTGCCCAGTTGTGCATTTTGGGACCATTTTGGTTCATCTTGGGAGCAGCCCTGGCTGGGCTCCTGTGCTGCCCAAGGTGCATCCATTGAGGCCTCCTAACAAATCCCTGCTTTATTCTTTAGCTCTGTCCAGTCTCTGTTCTAGGCCAGCCTGCACAGGGCATCAGGGCTGCAGGCTCTGGGCTCTGGGCACACAGCAGCCTCAGCCTTGCTCCCAGCTCTTTCTGCAGCTGGAGCTGCAGGAGTTTCCTTCCTGCCCTCCCAAGAACAACCCAGAACTCTGGCAGGTGTGGAAGTGACAATTCCAGCAGTAAAACCCTTCTCCAGCTTTGCTGAGCACCCACAGCAGCCCAGCAGAGCTGCCCTACTCCTGAAGGCCCTCAGTAAGGCTGGGGCTGAGAGCCAGCACAGAGATCCCAGCACCAATGGCAGAGTCAGACATGGAATGGTTATGGCTGGAAAAGATCTCTTGGATCAACGAGTGCAACCATTCCCCCAGCACTGCCGAGGCCACCACTGACCCATGTCCCCAAGTGCCACATCCACAGAGCTTCTGAATACCTGCAGGGATGGTGACTCCACCACTACCCTGGGCAGCTGTGCCAGGGCCTGACCACTCTTCCCATAAAGAAATTTCCCCAATATCCAATCTGAACCTCCCCTGGCACAGCCTGAGGCCATTTCCCCCTGTCCTGTCCCTGTTCCCTGGAGCAGAGCCCGATCCCCCCGGCTGTCCCCTCCTGTCAGGAGCTGTGCAGAGCCACAAGGTCCCCCCTGAGCCTCCTTTTCTCCAGGCTGAGCCCCTTCCCAGCTCCCTCAGCCCCTCAGTGACCAGCGTTGTCCCAGGACCGGAGCTGTCTCAGCAGTGCCAGCACAGGGCGGGTCCCTGTCCCGTCCCCGCTGTCACAGCAGCGCTGCCACCAAGAGCCGCTCCCCCCTGCGGGGCCCTGGGCCCGCTGAGGCCTTTCCGGGAGCGAGGCGGTGCCACGGCGTGACCCGCACAGCCCCGGGACCGAGCGGCGCGGGGGGACCACGGCGGGGAGCCCGGCCCGGTCCGGCTCGGCTCCCGGTCCGCGGCAGCAGCGGCTCCACCGAGGGCGGGCAGCGCAGCGCGGCTGTCCCGGTAGCTGAGGCCGCCGGGCCGGGCTAGGCCACGGCGCTTGGGTCGCACGGCTCCGGCCCGCCCTCAGCCAAACCCCAAACCCGGCTCCCCGCTCTGGCCCGTCCTCCGAGCCCCCGGACCCACCTGCCCAGTCCGGCCCAGCACTGCCCGGCCCGGCCCGCGGCGCTCTGACCTACTTTCCTCTCCCGGGACATAAACAATCCCCTCCCGGCACCGCCCCCGAGCACTCATTGGCTGCGGCCGCGCCATGCCCCATCACCGTTGGCTGAGCGCTGTGTCACTCACTCGCGGAGGAGGACAAAGGGGGCGGGGTCTGAAAGAACCCGGATCTATTTGGCGCCAGAGAGCGGCGCCATTGGGCGGCCGCTGGCGAAGGGAAAGCACTAAGCCTATTGGCTGATGCGAAGGGAGCACGAGAAGTGGATTGGCTGCGAACCTCTGGAGGGCGGGTTGTCCGGTGAAAGTGCGCCTTGCGATTGGACAGAATACCTGTCAGTCAGAAAGGGCGGGCCGTGGGCCGGAGGAAGCCGGAAGCGGGTGATGCGAAGAGGCAACATGGAGGAGACGGCTGGGGGTGAGCGGCGGAGAGGCCACGGCCGGGGGGAACTGGGATCCGGAGGCTCGGCCTGGGGGGCCCTACCGCCTCTCGGGGGACCTACCAGCCGGAATGGCCGGGCCTAGCGGAGGGTCAGGACCCGGCTCCGCGGAGTGCCGAGGTGCTCGGGCTGAGCCGGTGTCGCGGTATTCGGCCCCACTCCCGGTGAGGGGCACTCCGGGCCGGGCCGGGCTCCCGTAGCGGCGGGCACCGCTTACCGGGAGGTGACGCTGAGCCTTGCCCGAGGCCCGGGCCCGGCTCTCGCGGCAGACAGCGCCATGTAAGCGGGCCTGGCGCGGTGTCCGGGGCGCGCCTCGCTGCGGGGCCCCGTCTGCCCTCCCTAGGCTCCTTCTCCCCCCTCCCCGCTGCGGGCCCGTGGCTTTACCGTCGGCGGAGGTGCTGATGAGCTCTGCCATGGTCCGTGCGGGCTCCATGCCGCCGGTGCCGCTGCTGCCGGGCCAGCCCAGCCCCGGCGTGTTCAGTCCGGGCCCGCCCGTGTCGGGACCTTCGCCGGCTGCGGCTGGAGCGTCCCGGCCTCCCCTGTGCCGCCCCGGGCTGGGGGCTCCGATCCCGAGCGCTCCCGCTCCGGGGAGCTGAGGCCGAAGCAGAGCCGGGAGCGCTGAGAGCACGGCGGGGAATGCGGGGAGGGCTGGAGAGGAGCAGGGGCCGGCAGGAAGCGACTGGTGTGGCACGGAGGGAGGAAACGCCAAGGGCCTGAGCTCACCCTGAGCTCACCGTCAGCCCCGGGCCATGGCCCGGCTCATCCTCACGAGTCCCGTGCCTGTTTATTGCTCTGTTGCCCAATTTCCACTTAGGTCATCCGGACCAGCCTTTGCTCCTCACACACGGTGTTTGTTGCCATTGTTCCTTTTGTCCCTGTTCCGATGACAAAAAGCCTGTGGCATGTCCACCTCTTCTTTCCCACTGCCTTACACTGAGGGCAGAGCTCAGCTGGGCGGCAGCTCTGATCTCTGGGACAGGGAGGAGGATCAGGGTGGGCATCAGGAAAGGCTCTTCCCCCAGAGGGTGCTGGCACTGCCCAGGCTCCCCAGGGAATGGGCACAGCCCCGGGGCTGCCAGAGCTCCAGGAGAGCTTGGACAGCGCTGCCAGGGATGGACAGGGTGGGATTGTTGGGGTGTCTGTGCAGGGCCAGGGGCTGGGCTGGATGATCCCTGGGGTCCCTCCCCCTGATATTCCATGGCTCTGTGGGGTCCCTCCCCCTGAGGACACTCCATGGCTCTGTAGGGTCCCTCCCCCTGAGGACATTCCATGGCTCTGTGTCCCCCTGCAGAGAGAGCCAACCTGGCCAGGGTGCGGCACATCGTGCTGGTGCTGTCGGGGAAGGGCGGCGTTGGGAAGAGCACCCTGTCCACCGAGCTGGCCCTGGCTCTGCAGCACGCTGGGAAGAGGGTGAGTGAGCCTTTGGGGTGCTGAGCTCTGCCTTGGCCCTTCCTGCCCTCAGCTGGCTGGGTTATGCCCACCCTTTCCGTGTGGGTGTCCTTGGTGGGCAGCGTGTGGATTCTCTGATGGTGTGATCCAGTTCAGGTACTGCAGCTCATTTCTCTTTGTCTATTTTATTAAATCACCCAATATTTAGTGTTGAAATTGGCACTGGGACATGACTTGGCTGCTTTGTGGTGTCACCCTCACTCCCTCTGCGGGGTGAAGTGGGTGAGCTCAGGGACTCTTAAAATGGGGATACAAAGGAAGTGTGTGGGCAGGAGACATTGAATTCCCTGAGGACCTTTGTAAAGGCTCTGTGCAGCCTGTGCCACTTGGGTTCTGGCATAAAGCACTTGGAAACACCCAGGGGATGCTCCTTGGGGAGCAGGAGGTCAGGAGGGATTTGAAATTTAAAACATTTGTGTTTTCCAAATGTGGCTGTTGTGGAAGGGGGGTGCTCTGAGCCTGTCTGAAGGGCTTTGCCTGTCCCCAGGTGGGCATCCTGGACGTGGACCTGTGTGGGCCCAGCATCCCACGCATGCTGAGGGTGCAGGACAGCGCTGTGCACCAGTGTGACAGCGGCTGGGTGCCCGTGTTCGTGGGCCAGGACAAGGCCATCGCCCTCATGTCCATCGGCTTCCTGCTGGAGCGGCCCGACGACGCCGTGGTCTGGAGGGGACCCAAGAAAAATGGTAACACCAGGGATTGCTGCTGGGGGAACCCCCTGTGGGCCCTCCTGGAGAGGGTATTCCTTGGGGGAATGAAGGAATGGGTTAAAGTCACTCAGATGGGGACAGTGCAGCACAGGTTGTGCTGACAGCCTTGTCCCCTCTCCTGTCCCATGACTCCCAAGCCACCTGCTGAACTCAGTTGTGGTTTGGGATTTTTTATCTGTCCCTTTTATTTCCACAGCTTTGATCAAACAGTTTGTCACTGATGTGGCCTGGGGGGATCTGGATTTCCTCATCGTGGACACACCACCAGGCACATCTGATGAGCACATCTCCACTGTGGAGGCCCTGAGGCCCCACCAGCTGCTGGGGGCAGTCCTGGTCACAACCCCTCAGGTGGGACACGGGGCTGGAATTCCTGGCAGGGGGAAATGCACCCCAGGTGTGCACAGGGCTGGCTGTGGATGCTCTGGAGGCACAGGGTGCCCAGAGGGATCCCCAAGTGCTGCTGTTCCCCCAGGCTGTGTCCGTGGGGGACGTGAGGCGGGAGCTGACGTTCTGCAGGAAGGCAGGGCTGCACATCCTCGGCATCGTGGAGAACATGAGTGGCTTCGTGTGCCCCCACTGCTCTGTGAGCTCTGCTGACCTTCCTGTGCAGCCTTGGGGCTGCTCTGGGCCCTTCTTGGGGTGCTGGGGTGGGGGATTGGGAAATGGCACGAGGGTGATGCTGTGAGCCAGCTTTGGGCTCTGCTGTGCTGAGGAGAGGGCAGGGCAGGGCACAGGGAATGCCTGGGGCTGCAGGGTGGAGGGGAGCTGGCCCTGCTCAGGGCTGGCACACAGGGCTCTGGCCTTCCTGACTCACTCCTCTTCCTCCCTCAGGAGTGCACAAACATCTTCTCCAAAGGGGGAGGCGAGGAGCTGGCCAAGCACGCCGGGGTGCCCTTCCTGGGTGAGTGGCTGTGCAGCACAGCTCTGCTCAGGGTGCTCTGGGAGGGCTGAGCACAGACAAGGAGCATCCCAGGGGCAGCTGGGCTGGGCTGAGAGCTGAGCTGAGGTTTGTGCTTTGCTTCTCTGCCATCCAGACTCCTCACAGTGAGCCTCTGGCCCTGCTGGGGCAGAGGTAGTGGTGCCAGCAGCCTGCTCTGACTGCTGACATTGTGGTGACAGTGTAAACAGGCCTGGAGCTCCATGAGAGCCACATTGGAATGTCTGGAGCCTTCCTGAGAAATGGGGGCTGAGGGCTGGACCCTGTCCCTGGGCAGGGCTGGGATCAGGTGGGAGAGCCCCTCTCATGAAGCACCAGGGTGGGGTGGGCTCTTGGAGCCAGAGGAAGTGGTTGCAGGTGAGAATGATCTCCTGGAGAGCCCAGGGAGGGCAGTGGTGGCTCTCCCCCACCATTTTCCCTGGAGCTGACTGTGGCAGTGTGTGTTTTATCCCTGCCTACAGACCTGGGCCCTGCAGGGAGCAAACTCTCACTCCCCTTCCCTGTCCCACAGGCTGTGTCCCCCTGGACCCCCAGCTCAGCCAGAGCTTGGAAGAAGGCAGAGACTTCATCCAAGAGTTTCCCAAGAGCTCTGCCTTCCCTGCCCTGACTCACATTGCCCAGCAGATCTTGGATACATCGCAGAGGAGCTCCTGAGGAGGGTGTGGAGCTGGACTGGTGCCACACTGGCAGCCCCAGCAGCAGGAAGGGGCTGCAGGAACTGTTAAACTGGGGTGTGAGGGGGGAGCACAGATTCCTGCTGCTGCTGGCAGTCCCAGAGGGAAGAAACCACATCCCCTCAGACTCAGAGACACTCTGGAGCTGCAGTCCAGTGCTGTTCTTCCCTGAGCATTCCCACATGGCTCTGACCACCTGGATCATGGCTCCATGTGCCGCTGCCTTCTCCTGCTGCCCCTGCCTGATGGATCACACAGGGCTGGCTCGTGCTGGGTGCTCCCTGTGGAGCCAGGCCAGGCCCTGAGCTCGGAATTCTCGGCTCCCTGGTTCCTGATGGGCCATGAGGGCACAGCACAGCCTGGCTGAGCTGAGCAAACCCCTCCAAGAGCTGGCTGGGAGCTGCATCCCATCGTGCTGGGAAGGAGCCCTTGGGCCTGCTGGGCTTCTGTCACTCAGGAATATTTTTCAAGGTTCCAGGCAGTAAAACCTTTTCTTAAAATGCAGGTCTGCAAAGTTCTGTTTTTCCATGGCTTCAGGCCTTGCTGGATCTCTGAGTCTTGGCCCTTCACATACATCAAGGTGTTTCCTGCTGTTCCCTGGTTTCCCTGCTGGAATTTGGCTGAATCTCCCCTATAACAGCATGAGGATCTGTCTTGCTGTGAGCCAGCCCTGGCAGCCCTTCATGGAGCTGTTCTCCAGCCTGGGGCTGCTCTGTGTCCCCAGCTGGTTCCTGCTTCTGTCACTCCCCAGTGTCCTGTTCCCTGCACCTCTTCCCATGGGAGCTGCCCTCCTCTTGCAGGCCTTGCATGTCACCTCCCTCCCTCCTGGACTCAGCCCCTCCTGCCTGCCTCCCTCTCTGCCTTTGGCACTCCCCCTCACTGAGGTTTTGGGAAATCCTGGATTTCCACTGAGGAGTCTGGATTCCAGCAGGCAGGAGCAGGAGCAGCACCCAGCCCTGCTCCTGCTGCACAAGGACCCACACCCCAGCAGCTTTCCCCTCATGCAATTTTCCAGGAAAATTTTGTCTGACCTTTGGACACTTATCTGGGATTTGGAGAGCTGGGCAGTAGCTGCAGTGTGTCAGGGCTGTTGGCTTCTGTGGGGTAGCTGATAGCTGGGCATTTCTTGTTCCCTCCCTGGGAACAGCCACCCCCCAAGGCTTGCAGGAAATGCTGGGAGCCCCCTGGGAGCCTGAATCCCTCACCTGAGGGGCTCTGGGGAGAAATCCTGGCTGTGGGCAGCACGAGCTTTGGAAAAAACATAACTTACAATGTGGATGGTTGCAATAGCTCCAAAGGTTTATTTGTCTGCTGCCATTTATCAGGTGAGCAACGAGTGGCTTTCTGTGCCCTGCCTACACCTGCTGCTGCAAGGAATCATTGCAGCAAGTCCTCTGCCCCTTCCCTAAGCTCGGGGGGGCTTTTTTTCCTGCTCCATGGCAGGAAAACGCTTTGTTTTGTCTCATAAAAGTCCTGGCCTGGGCAGGGCTGCCCCTTGCGGTGGCTGCAGGGCTGGGGGTGCAGCATTCCCCCATCCAGAGATTCTCCTGCTGGGAGCTGGGAGCAACCACACTGTGCCCTGGGGGCTGCTATTTAAATACAAAAGGACTGAAATACTCAGTTTGAAGCCCAGGGGGGCTGGTGCCCATCCAGCATCGGCGCTGCTGGAGGTGGTGGCAAATGGTGCTCTGGCTGGGGTGGCACAGGGCCGGGGTGAGGTCCCTGGGAGGGCCAGCCCAGCTCAGCAGTGAGCAAAGCTCTCCTGGGCAGTGTCCCGCAGGTCCAGCCCCGCCAGGCCCGGCGGCTGCAGGCAGGTGAGGTTGTTGTAGGTGTAGATGGGGACGTGGCTGTCGTCGCCCTCGGCCACTGACTGCACGAAGCGCGGCACCACGGCCGGGTGCTGCAGCGAGAAGTCCCGCAGCCCCTTCAGGGAGCAGTTGCAGTGCCAGTTGTTGCCCCCCAGCCACAGCTGCTCCAGGGAGAAGGGAGGGCACAGGAACGACACCGAGAAGGTCTCCAGGGAGTTGTTCCTCAGGCTGAGGTACCGCAGGTTGGCCAGGGGGGAGATGACGCTGTTGTCCAGTGTCTCGAGCTGGTTGTGGGACAGGTCAAGCCAGAAGAGTCTCTGGAGAGGGCTGAAGGTGTCCTGGGAGATGTCCAGGAGCTGGTTGGAGGAGAGGAAGAGGTACTCCAGGTTGCTCAGCCCCGTGAAGAGCCGGGGTGAGAGGTGGCTCAGCCTGTTGTGCTTCAGGTCGAGCTCCAGGAGCTCGTGCAGGTCGCTGAAGCTCTGGTCCTCAATCAGGGAGATGCTGTTGTGCTGCAGGAAGAGGCGCCGCAGGCTGGACAGTCCCGAGAAGGTGTTGGCCCGGATCCTGCCCACGCAGCTGTGCTCCAGGTGGAGGCTGTGCAGCTTGGTGACCCCCTTGAAGACAAAGTCGGGCAGCACCTTGATGCAGTTGGCTGACAAGTGCATCACGGCCACGTTGTGCAGCCCCAGGAAGGCGCCGGGCCTGATGTCCTGCAGCTGGTTGTTGTTGAGGCTCAGCACCTCCAGCTGGCCCAGCCCCTCGAAGCTCCTTTCGGCCAGGCCCCGGATCCGGTTGTGGCCCAGCTGCAGCTCCTCCAGGAACTGCAGGTCCTTGAAGGTCCTGGGCCTGAGGCCGGCGATGGAGTTGGTGGAGAGGCGCAGCACGTGCAGGCTCAGCAGCCCCAGGAAGGTGTCCTCGTAGAGCTGCACCAGGCGGTTGTGGGACAGGTCCAGCCAGCGCAGCGACTTCATGCCCATGAAGGCGCGGGGGGCGATGGCGTGGATCTGGTTGTGGTTCAGGTACAGCTTCTGCAGCTTCTGCAGCTTGACAAAGATGTTGATCTTGATGCCCTTGAGCGCGTTCCCGCTCAGGTCCAGCTCCTTCAGCTCGGTGAGGCTGCAGAAGAGCTGGTGCTGGAGGTAGGGCAGCTTGTTGCCAGCCAGGATCAGCTCCCTCAGGTTGGGCAGGTCGTGGAACACCTTGTCGGGCAGCACCGCCAGCGAGTTCCAGCCCAGGTTCAGGTACCAGAGGTTGGAGAGCCCAGCAAAGAGCCCTTCCTCCACCTTGCTGAAGTGGTTGTTGTTGAGGCTGAGGGACACGAGGTTCTGCGTGTGCAGGAAGGTGTGCGGGGCCAGGTGCCTGAGGCGGTTGCGCTCCAGGTGCAGGTGGTAGAGGCTGCGCAGCCCGTGGAAGGCGTGCTGCTCCACGGAGCCCAGCTGGCTGCTCTGCAGGTCCAGGAAGTCCAGGGATGACAGATTCCTGAAGGCTGCGGCCGGCAGCACCGTGAAGTTGTTGCCGTCCAGCCACAGCGCTTTGGCGTTGTGGGGCACGTCCTCGGGCAGGCGGCTGAGGTTGCGGCCGCTGCAGAACACGTTCAGCTCCTCGCTGTAATCGTCCAGGCTGCAGGCGCAGGGGCTGGGGCACCGCGGGGCCTCCCCGTCCCCCCCGTCCTTCGGGGGGTCCCCGCCGGGGGGCTGCGAGGCCGCGGCCAGCAGCAGGGCCAGGGGGAGCAGGAGGGGGATGCCTGCTGGGGACCGAGAGAGGGGACAGCGTCAGGGCAGGGCTGCGGCTGCTCTGGGGGACCCCCCTTGGGACACCCTTGGGACCCCTTGGGACCTCCTTGGGACCCCCTTGAGACTCCTTGGGACACCCTTGTAACCCCCGTGCAACCCCCTTGGGACACCTCCTGGGACCCCCCTTGGGACCCCTTGGTGGTGCCCGCACTGCCAGGACTGGGGTGGATAAAGGGGTCACTCCCGGCCCTGCAGCTGCGTGGGTTCCCCGAGCTGGATCCCCTGGGAAACAATCCAAGATCACCCCCCAGTGCTGCTGTGACCCCTCGGGTGCAGGGACTCCCCGAAATTCATCCCCATATTGCAGCGGCAGCTCCTCCCTTTCATGGGGAAAGGGCCCCGGACCGGACCCCTCTCCCCGTCCTCCCCCGGTGCCCCTGGGCTCGCTGGGCACCGAAGGGTCCCGGTACCGGTGCCCGGTCCCTGCCCATCCCCGCACTCCCATCCACGTCTGGGCTCTGCCCAGCGGTCCCCCCAAAATGTCTGATTAGCAGCGGAGGAGGAGCAGAGCCAAGGGTGCCCGGAGCCCGGGCAGAGCCCCAGCGTGTCCCCCCCGGTCCTTGCGGTCCCCCCGGCCGAGGGGCAGCTCCAGCCTCACCTTTGCCTGCGCTCATGGCGGCGGGCAGGGCAGGGCAGGGCTCCCGCTCCCGCTCCGCTCTCCGGCCCCTCGGACTGCGCAGGGATGGATGGAGCAACCACCTTGACGCCTGTCCAGGCTCCCGCCCGGCCGGGCTTAACCCCACTGCTGCTGGAGCCCCGGGCACCGCCACGGGCTCTGCGACTGCCTGAGGGCAGCTGGGGACAAGGGCACCCAGCGAGGTGTCCGGGAACCTGATGGGGACCGGCCACAGATGGGGTTTGTGTGGGCTTTGAGCTGGAGCAACCTCAGAGGGTGCCCCAGCACCGTGCCCCGAGCTCCTGAGCAGCAGCACTGACCCCTCCCTGCCCTGGGATCAGCCCTGGCAGTGGCTCCTCGCTTTCCATCAGGACACACAAACCACACGCTGGGGCTTGGAGCATCCACAGGACACAGGGATTGAAGTTTGGGGGGCAGCCTTAGTGCAGGATGGGCTGAAACTCCTGAGGGTTTATGGTGATGGGAAAAGGGGAAAAACTCTTCCCTGTGTGGCACTAAAACCCTCAGCCCCTCCTGGGCATTTTCCCATTTTCCCTCCTGTCCTGCCTTGTGCTGGGGGTGCTGCTGGCAGCTCGCCACCCTGCTCTGCCCAGTGCTCCTGTGCCCAAGGGGAAACTGAGAGCCAAGGCAGGGTCCCCCTGTGGGGTGGTGGCCCTGGGGGTCCCCTGGCAGCCCCCAGGCAGTGGGATGAGGGCGGGTGATGCTCCAGGGCTGGCAGATCACACTCTGCCCTGGCAGCTCATCAAAACCACCCCAGGAGGCACTGACCTCACCCTGTGTCCCAGGTTATTTCCCCACCAGGCTCCAACCAGGCTCTGTGGAATCTTTTACCAGTTTCCAGGAAAGAAATAGAAAGGAAAAGCCCCAGCAAGAGGAGCCCTGTGGCCAGATAGAAAAGCCATGGCTGAACCTTCCCCTGTCCCCTTCTCCCTGGAGATGCATCAGGCTGGCACCACTGGCATCCAGCACCAGCAATCTCTGCCCTGCAGTTGCTTTTCCCAGCCCTGGTTCCCCCAGGCTGCTTTGGGAGGAGCAGGGATTCCCTCCCCACCATTCCCACACCATGGGCACCCCACCCTGCCCCTTCCCCTGGGAGCCTGGCATTGCCCAGCCCCTCACCAGGCCCTGCCATGCCCATGGAATGGGGTTGGAGAGACACATCCAGGCCTTGCCACCCAACTTTCCCACAGGCTCTGCTTCCCCTCTTCCCTTTTGGCCCCGAGTGGAATCCTCCTCCCCCTCTATTTTAATCCTGTCTTCTGGGAATTTATAGATCAGGAGGGAGAAATGAGGGATAGGGATACATGCACCCACTAATAGGCACTGAGCACATATTGACACAAGGTGTAATCAATCTGGAAGCTAAAAAGAGCTGAACCAGCACAGGTCAGCCAGCCAAAACCCACAAAACCTCGTTGGGAAGTTTAAACAAGCCCTGCCTGCAGCTGGGAGCAGGTTTATCCCTGCCTGCAGCAGCCCTCCCCTGGGAAATATCAAATGAGATGAAATGGGAAAATAAAGAGGGTAAATAAGGATGGGAAAATAAGGAGGGTAAATAAGGAATTCCCTCCCCAGAGTGGCTGTGCTGCAGGGAGGAGCTGGGTCCATCTCCAGCTCTAGAGCTCCTTGTGACAGCATTCACAGGGGTTTTGAGATTGGGGAAGAGATGTTGATCTGACTCCATGTTTCAGAAGGCTTGATTTATTATTTTATGATATATATTACATTAAAATGATACTAAAAGAATAGAAGAAAAGGTTTCATCAGAAGGCTAAATAAGAATAGAAAAAGAAAGAATGATAACAAAGGTTTGTGGCTCGGCTCTCTGTCTGAGCCAGCTGACTGTGATTGGCCATTAATTAGAAACAACCACATGAGACCAATCACAGATGCACCTGTTGCATTCCACAGCAGCAGATAATCAATGTTTACATTTTGTTCCTGAGGCCTCCCAGCTTCTCAGGAGGAAAAATCCTAAGGAAAGGATTTTCCATAAAAGTTGTCTGTGACCAGCTCCTTGAGGCAGCTCCTCCAGGCCTGTCTGCACCCCAAACCCAGCCTGGGCTCCAGGTGTGGCAGGAGCTGCTGGGACCCTGCAGCTGCACCCCACACCCCCCATGTTCCCCCAGCCACCCTGGGGCCCTGGCTGTGGCTCCTGTCCCCTCCCTCCCCGCGTGTCCCTGGCCATGGGGACCCCTGTGTGATCCCTCCAGCAATGAACTCCCAGCCGGGAGCAAAGTCTGAGCCCCTCCCCTGGTTGCCATGGAGAAGGCTGTAATGGTATTAGGGAAAAGCAGCAAAATCCTTAAAAAGTAGTTTTTAAAGCTATTTAAACTCTAAGGAATCATTTACCTCCCCAGAAGCTCCTGCAGTCCCTCCCAGGGAGGTTCCCAGTCCCTTTGGGTGGGACGTGCCACCAGCTGTCCCTGCTGTGTCCCCGGGCTGGGGAGGGGACAGTGCTGGGCCACATCTGCTCTGGGACCCAGGAGGGCCCCACCAGGCAGAGTGAGTGACCAGGGACACTCTGCAGGGACAGCCCTGGGGAGCAGGGAGGTGACACGTGTGGCACTGTCACAGCTGACTTAGGAAGTATTTTTAGCAGATCTTGCCAAATATTGTCCCTGTCTGGAGGAGAGCATCTCGTGTTGCCAGGGTAACCAGTGCTCCTCGTTCAGTACCAAAAACATGTCCCAGAGAGAGGGGAGGGGTGACAGGGACACCAGCAGGACCCAGCCCCATGAATGGCACCATGCCTGATGCTCACCCACGTTCCTGGTCACCCTGCTCCTGGAGATGGGCACTGGGGAGTGGTGGCAGCTGCTGGTGAAGGTCCACATGGGCACCTCTGAGTGCCCCCAGCTGCCCTGCCAGGGCTGCAGAGCCTCGGAAAGGTGCCCCTGTCCTAGCAGCCCCAGGGATGGCAGCTCTGCCCTGCTGGCCCACGTGGTGCCACCAGCACCTGCCTGGCCAGGCTGGTTGGACTGGAGAGGTGAGGACGTCCCCAAGATGTGACTCAGGGAGCTCAGGGCCATTGCTGGGGGCAAAGATGGGGAAATTCCCAAACACTGAGGTGTGGGGAAAGGGGGGACATGGGAGGGGATTTGGGGTGCAGGGAAGAGCAGGAGAGCAGCAGCTGTCAGTGGAACTGGGTGGGGAGAGCAGAGGGAAGGGAGGCACCACTGAGGGCAGTGCCAAGGTGGGCAGGGACAGGGGAGAGATGTTCTTCATGTGCCAGCTCAGCTCTCCAGAGCCTGGTCCCTGGGGTGCCAGGGGGAGGGACGGGGTGGGAGAGTGGCAGGGGAAGCAGAGCTTTCCTCCTGAGGGACAGCGTGAGAAAATGGCAGAGGGAGCAGAGCTTTCCTCCTGAAAGATGATGAGAAAATGGCAGGGGAAGCAGAGCTTTTCCCCCCTTAGGGACAGTGAGAGGGTGGCAGGGGGAGCAGAGCTTTCCTCCTGCCCCAGATCCCAGCCCTGCCCCATCCCAAGGCTCCTCCCAGCCCTGCAGGGAAGCACCAGGAGGTGCCAGGAGGTGACAAACAGGACATGAGGTGGCAGTGGGTGCTGGCAGCCTGTGGGACTGCCATCCCTTTTGTGACCCAGGCATTTCTTATCTCAAAGTTTACGTAGAAACACATTCTGTGCAAACCTTCTATCCAACCCTGAAATCTCTCTCCAAATCCATTTCCCACAGCACCCACAAACCCATCCTGCCCCAGGCTGCGCCCCCAGACTGTGCAGGGCAGGGCGAGGGTTCCTCCTGAACACACAAACACCCCCAGGAGGGGATCCCGGGTCAGGGCAGGCCTGGCTGGGCCAGAGCAGACCCAGAGGGGACCCTGGAGGTGGTTGGGGGCTGGAAGAACCTTTGCTGTCCTTCTGGGGGCTGGAAGAACCTTTGCTGTCCTTCTGGGGGAGCTCAGAGAGGTTCTGCAGCTCCCTTCCTCCTCCTCCTCCTCCTCCTTGCCCAGGCTGGGAGAGCTGGGGCTGTCCAGCCTGGAGAATTCCTTGTGGCAGCTCAGAGCTTGGAAAAGTGACACAGAAAAGCTTTTCCTCAAGCCAGGAGAAACAGTGGTGATTTTAAACTGGAACAGGTTGGATTCAGGTTGGAAATAAAGAGAAAATTCACTGGGGGGAATCAGTGGGAGCCCAGGGATTGCCCATCGCTGGGGCAGTGAGGCTCGGGCTCCCCTGATGTGAAAAACGCCAATCACTTGGGTTTTTTTAAAATTTTAAAAGTTTAATAGTAATAAAATGGTTATAAAAATAGTAATACAATTAGAGTAATAATAATTTGGACAAATTGAATTAGGACAATATGAGACAATAAAGACAAAGAGTTACAGACAGTCCAGGTACCTTTTCTGAGCAGCACAGCCCGAAAAAGGACCCACATTAACAGAGGATTAACCCTTATAAAAAATAACCTGTTTCATATTGATACACCTCACACATGATGCATAAATTCCATTCAAACACAGGATTCTGTCTGGTCATCATCAGCTTCTTCCTCTGAATCCTGACAGCGCCTTCGAGGCGGGAAAAAGCTCGTTTCTCCTGATAAGAGGGCAATAAATTCTTTTTCTCTGAAAGATTCAGGTGTCCTGTGGCTGCTATCTCACTGCAAATCCTTTAAAAAATATCCTAGTTAGCACAGTTTCTATTTTAACATTTTTTATAACCTAAAACTATATTTACCACAGTACTTAAGAGAATTGATACAGCATTACTGTCTGACACAACACATATAATATTCTAATTATATATAATATAATATAATATAATATAATATAATATAATATAATATAATATAATATAATATAATATAATATACATTTTATATAATATAATATATTCTATTATATAAAAGTTATATTATATTATATTACATTATATTATATTATATATATAATATTATATAATATATTATATATATGATACTTATTATTCTAATTATATTATTATATATTGTATATTATTCTAATTATATCATTATGTATTATATAATATTTTAATATTTGCGAAAAGCCAATCATAAAATGCACATTTTTCGCACCTGACATCCCGGGGGACTCTGGCGGATCCGGGCTCGGATTCCTTTGCAGCCGCTGGAAGCCAGATGGAGCCATCACTGCGCTGAGCCCGTGCGGCTGTGCCGGAGCTGCTCCCCTGCTCCGCCCGGGGTGCCTGGGGGGCACAGGGCCGTGGGTGACCCTGACAGGGCTGGGGGACAAGGGACAACGAGCAGGGGACACCCTAAAGCCTCCCGGAGCTCCCTGGGTGTAGGAGCGGCTCCATCTCCTACAGCCGCGCTCCCAGGGCTGGGTTTAAGGTGATCCTGACAAGGAGAGTCCTCGCCTCAAATCCTCAGCACAGAGCCGGGGTTTGGCCGTGCTTTAGTCCGGAGTGCTGCTGGAGATTCAGTGTCACCCCAAAACTTCATTCCTCGGCCCCAATCTGCTTTTGGTGGAGTTGCCCGCCACAAAATTGGCTTTGTATTCCCAGCCCTCGGGAAAAGGGGTCACTCCTGTCACTGTCACTCCTGTCACTGTCACTCCTGGTGCCGGTAGGGCACCTGGCACACAGGTTAATTATTGCATAATTAACGCCGTGTTTGCATATGCTAATTGCCATTAATTGGAGCGGGCTCGCTGCGGCTCAGGGAGCAGCAATGGGATCGGGGGGCTCTGTTCCCCCCAAATCAGGGGGTCGGGAGCAGATCCTGGGGCTGTGGTGTGGGGATGCCCCTCCTCGGGGTGCCCATGAGGGGCTCTGGGGTGGGGATGCCCATTCTTGGGGTGCCCATGTGGGGCTGTGGGGTGGCGATACCCATCCCTGAGGTGCCCATTGGGGTTGTGGGGTGAGGATGCCCATCCCTGGGGTGCCCATTGGGGCTCTGGGGTGGGGATGCCCATCCCTGCGGTGCCCATTGGGACTGTGGGTGCCCATCCCTGGGGTGCCCATGTGGGGCTGATCCCCCCGGGACGGAGCTGCTGCTGCTGCTCGGCTCCCCCGTGCCCAGAGCCGTGGGCAGGGTGCGAATCGGGCTCGGGCTGGGTGTGAAGAGACTGCGAATTCTCATCAACACTTCCATTACCTTAATGAAATTACTTCAGGTCTGTTAAGCTCTTCTGCAGCAAAACAAGCTGGAATTGCAGGGTTTGCTGGCTTCTCCTTCCCCTGAGCCCCCCAATGCTCAGCCCTTCTGCCCACCTTCTCTGGGGGTCTGGGGGCTCCCCCAGCAGCCTGGCACAGGTGAGGAGCCCTGCTTGTCATGGATGGCCCCTCTCCCTCCCATCTGCTGAGCTCTGACAGATCCTGAGGAGTTATTCAGAGCTCTGGGCTTTTTTGAACATTATATTGTCAAAGCTTTTTTTCTGTGGGAGACAGATTCTTACCTAAACTCACCCACTCTCCAGAAATAGCAGCAATAATAAGCCTGAAATGAGGAGATTAAGAGCTGGAATTCATTTTAGAACCATGGAAGAGTTGGAGTTGGAAGGGCCCCCTGAAGGTCTCCCAGTCCTTCTGATTTCACCCCTTTCAAGGTTTTCCATGTTATCCTCTCCTTGTTACCCTCACTCTGACCCCGGAGATTCTCCAAACACTTTTGGCTGTGGGATTTGTCCCATTCCAGCCTGGCAGGTCCCAGTTTGGAGGCAGCAGCAGCCCCCAGACCAGCACAGCCCAGATTTGGCTCTGTCTGGGCTGATCCAGGCTGGTTTCAGTGCAATCTTTGCTTTAAAACAGCTTTTCCCACACAGCAGATCTGATGGGAAGGGTGGATTGGGAAAGGTCTTTGCTGACCCAGAGCTCAGAGATCCTGGGGCCTGAGGTGGCACGGGAGGTTCAAGGACTGCAGGGATGCAGGGGAAGTTCCCTGGAAGGAAATCAGATATTATGGGATGAGCTTGGAGCAGGTGGATGGTTTTGTGTGTAATTAGTGGGTTAATCAGACCTTGGAATCATGGAATGGGTGGGTTGGGAATGGAATTTAAAGCCACCCAGTGCCACCCCTGCCATGGGCAGGGACACCTCCCACTGTCCCAGGTCACTTCCAGCCCTGCCCAGCCTGGCCTTGGGCACTGCCAGGGATCCAGGGGCAGCCACAGCTGCTCTGGGCACCCTGTGCCAGGGCCTGCCCACCCTCACAGGGAACAATTCCTCATTCCCAATATCCCATCCATCCCTGCTCTTTATTAATTCTCAAATTCTCTTCTATTACTTTAAGATCCCCCTCCTTGTCCTATCACTTTTGTACAAATTCCCTCTTCCTCTCTCCTGTCAGCCCCCAAAGCCCTGGAACATCCCTGCCCTGGAGATGGAGCCCGTCCCTGCAGCCAGCTTTGGGAATGGTCCCTAAGGGCTGTACCCCCTCCCTGCCTGCCCTGGGTGCTCCTGAGCTGCTCCTTGCAGTGTCTGCCCTGGCTGGGCTGGGCTGGATGGGATAAAGGGCAGGAATTGTTCCCTGGGAGTGCAGGATCCTCCTGAAATGCCAGGGCTCTCCCTCCAGCAGCTCCCAGCTCTGGGATCTCTGCTGCTCAGTGACCCCAAGATGTGTCACAAAGTCTCCTTTTCCAGCCCAGCAGTCAAAGAAGGAGTCAGAACTCTTTAGTTCTCATTCTCAAGGTTGTTTATTGTTTCTTATCTATAATATTCTTTCTCCTGTCCAGCCGAGGTCTGTACAGCAGGTCAGACAGGTGTTATCTTTTTATACTAAAAACCACATATACAATATTTACAATAACTTCCCAATACCTACCACCTATGTTAGACAGTGAGTTCCTACCTTAAACCAATCCAAAAATGCCACCATCACCCAGAAGATGGAGGCCAAGAAGAAGGAGAAAGGCTGGACATGCCCAGATTCCTCCATCTTGCTCCTTGAACCCCCATTCTACAAACCCCAAAAAATCTATTTTTCACCCCATAACAAACTAACCATCATTCTACTTGGACTTTTGTGGTTTGCAGATCCTCATATAAGGCTGGTAATTTTTTCCATGGGTTAAAATCAAACCCACAGGCATCTTGAGCTCTGTGCCAGGGTCTCTGAGCCCCCTGGCAGGGGTTTGAGCCATCCAGGGCAGCCAGAGGGATGTCCTGAATTCCAACACCCAGGGTGGCTGGAAGGTTTGGAGCCACCTTAAAATGCAAGTGGGAGCCTCTGGTAACCAGAGTTGGTAGCAACAGTGCTGAACCTCCCTGGAGAAATTCCTTGGAGATCCTTCCTGGGCTCCTCAGTCACTGCCTGCCCAGCCCTGAGCAGAGCCCTGGCCTCTGAGCACATGGATCTTGGAATTACTGCAGAGAATGAGAGTGTGAGTATCCTGACAGAGCACCTTGCTGCCCAAAAATCCAGCTGTGAAGGTCTGCAGCCCTTTCCCAGCTCATGGATCAGCACTCTGCCAAGGAAATCCTCCCCACAGGGGGGAAATGGCTGCTGGAAGCCTGGCTGGGATCTGTCCAGGCTCTGAAAATCTGGATGGGCAGGGATGGGATGGGCAGGGGGAGAGCAGGGCCCAGCTGGAGCTGCTCTGTGCCCCCAGGTGCAGCAGCCTGGAGAGCCACAGGAGGAGATGGGTGAACTGCCTGGCTCCAGGGTGGACTGCCCAGCCAGGATGGTCCTGAGTGAAGAGGAAAAACTGAAGGTAAAAATTTGGGAGCTGGAGGGAACTGAGCTGTGATGGCCACTGGATGCACAATGGGATATCCAAAAATTCCTCCTTCTGGGGGAGCTGTGTTGTGCTCAGACATCACACTGGCCTCAGAACCCATCCACGGCCTTCACTGCCTTTGTGTCCCCCAGATTTCCAAAGACCTGGTCGATCTCCAGATCGAGACAAACAGGATGAAGGAGCGTTATGAGACAGAGAACTTCCAGCTGAAAACCATGGTACCACTTTGGGAACAGCCCCTTCCAGCCCTTCTGCACCTCCCAAAACCCACCTGTACCCTGCTGCCATCCCCTCCCGGCTTGAGAGGGAGCTGAATCCCCCAGACCCCGAGGAATTCCCGTGAAATCCGCTCTGGTTTGGGGCTGGCGGCGCTGCCCTGACCCTGCTGTCCCTGTGCAGATGCAGGAGCTGGAGAGGCGGGTGCGGGAGCTGGAGCAGGGCCGGGATTCGCTGCGGGAGGAGCGGGATTCGCTGCTGGAGCGCCTGCAGAGCCTGGAGAGCAGCCGGCAGGAGCTGGGGCAGGAGTTCATCATCCTCAAAAGCAACTACGTGGCCCTGGGCAGGGAGCTGGACAAGGAGGTGAGGAGGCTGCAGGGATCATCCCAGAGCTCATCCCAGGATTATCCCGGGGGTTATCCCACAGATCCAGCTCCACTTCACATTCCCTGGCTGCAGGAGCCTTGCTTGGCTTTCATTTGTGCAGCCCTATCACAGCTCAGGTCTAGAGAGGCTTCGCATGCAACTGTACCAAGGTTCTTGTTGAGGGATCTCTTAAATGTCACCAAAACCCACCCAGTGCCACCCCTGCCATGGCAGGGACACC
>JAHXMQ010009721.1:13860358-13877552 GCA_020466415.1 Ammodramus savannarum pratensis | reverse complement strand
CCCCAGCTGTGTCTCCTTCCCCAGGGACACACACACACATGTGGAGTCTCCTCTTGCCCAGGGATGATTCTTGGGATGTTGAAGAAATTTTTAGCTTTCTCGGCATGAAAATATCCCCAGGACATGGAGTTGCAACAACTTGTCTCCTCTGAGTCCTGGAGGTGGCAGGGGTTAGTGACAACGGCCCTGTGCCAAGAGGAGGGGACATCAGGGACCATGCAGGGCCCCAGTGGCTCCCAGTGCCTCCCACCTGGCCTGCTCTGGGTGCAGTGTCCCCAAGGGCTGCACCACAGCCTTGCTCCCAGGCTGCTGCAGGTCCCAGTTCCCCTGGAACAGCTCCTTGGGCACCACAGGGGACAGGGCACTGCTGGGGGGACAAGGGACTGTGGGGAGAAGGACCTGCAGCTCCTCAGGGGATGGGGAAACACGTGGCACCAGCATGAGGCCATGGATGCACACATCCCTGCAGGCGCTGTCCCCTCCAGCCTTTGTCACCCACTGGGCAGGGTGTGCTGAGGGTGTGAGTGTGAGTGTGAGTGTGAGTGTGTGAGCACTGTCTCCTCCCCCAAGCCCCCTCCCAGCTGCAGGGTGAAACCCAACCTGCCTTATCAATAATGGAAGCAGGAGGCAGCGCTGGCTGCAGCAGCTCCCTGCGCCTCCCCAGGGCCGGGCTGGACCTGCTGCTCACGGGGCCGTGCCAGGGCAAGGCACAGGGGACAGGGCTAAATGTGCCAGCTGAGCTGCTCCCTCCAGGCTGGGGAGCAGGGTGAAGCTGGGCCCGGGCTGGGGGTGCTGGGACATGGGGGACAGCACTGGGACACCCCCAGCAGGTCTCAGTGCCAGAGGTGGCTTGGGCAGGTGATTCCCCCCAGGATGTGGGCACAGCAGCCTGGCCTGGGTGATTTCTGCCAGAACATGGGCACAGCAGCCTGGCATGGGTGATTCCCCCCAGGATTTTGGCACAGCAACCTGCCCTGGGTGCCCGCTGCCCCGGGGGTGCTGGTGCAGGGTCCGGTGCCACTGCTGTGCTCCAGGGGCTGTCACAGAGCCCGAGGTGGCTGCCGAGGTGAGCAGGGTCTGCACCAGGATCTGCACCAGGATCTCCAGCCTGCCATGCCCTGCTGGGGAGAGAGCCAGAGCAAGCATCCGTCTGTCCATCCAGCCTTTCACCCATCCCTGTGTTCAGCCTTCCAACCCTCCCTCCCTCCATTTCTCCAGCCACCCCATCCCTCCCTCCATCCATGCTTCCATTTCCTCCTCCACCCCTCCATCACCATTCTCCCCTCCATTTCTTCATTCCTCCATCCTCCCCAACCCCTCCATCCTCATCCCTCCATTCTTCCCTCCATCCCTCCACCCCTCCATTTCTCCCTGCATCCCTCCATTCTTCCCTCCATCTTTCCATCCCTCCTTCGATCCTTCCACCTCTCCATCCATCCATCCCTCCCTCCATCCCCCATCCTTCCACCCCTGCATTCCCCCACCCACCACCCTCTCTCCTGCACTCCCAGCTGCCAGCCCAGCCCATTCCCGTGTCCCGCACCCTCACCTCGCCTCTCCCGGTGCCGCTCCGTCCCCGCCGCCGGTGTCGGTGTCCCTTTAACGGGCTCGGCCGGTGACACGCGTGTGCGTGTGTGCGAACGCGCGTGTGCGTGTGCTCCCCGCTCCCGGGGCTGGCTGGCAGCAGGGCCCCCCTTCTCCATCCCCCCGGATCCGGATCCGGCCCCATTCCCCCCCTCCACTCCCCGCTTATTTTTCCTGTTGTTTGGCGGGGTTGGGGCGGGGGCCGGGCGGGATCCGGCCCCTTTGCCAACGGGGATTTTTGGGGGGATTATTCGCCGTTTTCTTCCCGCTGGGATTTTTTTTGCTGCAACCGAAAGAAGACGGGCGCAAGGCATGGCATGAGCTTCGGGAGACAGGGCTGGAGGTAAGAGCCGCTCGGGAAAAGCCTTTCCCACACAAAGCCGGTGCCGGGCTCGATGGCGATGCCGAGGTCGGTGCCGGTGCCCGTTCTGTCGGTACCGATACCGGCACCGGCAGCGCGGCCGCCCCAGCCGCATCCCGCATCATGGAGCCGCGTTATATAACGGCAGCGGAGCCGGCCCGGCCCCGGGGCTCCCGGTCCGGTGCCCCCCCTCCGCCCCCGCCTCCCGGTGGCTCGGCAGAGGATGGAGGTCGCTGTGAGCCTCCCCCGCCCCGCGGTGCTGCCCCCTCCGCCCCCTCGCTGTGGGGAGGGGGATGTGGGGGGCCAGGGGATGGGATGGGATGTGCTGTGTGTCCGTCCCCCCCCCTTCCCAGCATGGCCGGGCAGCAGCGGGTGGGGAAGGCAGGGAAAGGGGGATCAGGGCATCCCGAGGGAGGCAGGGCTGCTCTGGGATGGGGGTGGAAGGGCAATCGCTGTAGGGACACGGATGTCCCAGTGTGAGGTTGATGTTTGCCCCCTTCCATCTCTGCTGCCAGCCTCTAAAATGCCTCTAAAATTCTGGGATGGGGATGTAAGGGCACATTGCTGTAGGGACACGATGTCCCAATGTGGGGTTGATGTTTGCCCCCTTCCAGCCTCTAAAATTCCTCTTGTCCTCCCTGGTGGCACCATTGGCGTCCCCGAGGCTGCACTCGAACACCCAAACACCCCAAAAGCTCCCTGTGGCTTTCTGGGGATGCAGGATGACCCCAGCCAAGGGATGGGGGACAGGGACAGCCTCCCCCATTCCCAGAGCCCAGGGACTGGAGGAATGGAAGGGCCCTGGCTGGGATGGGGCTGAGGGGGGTCCTGCAGACCCCAGCATGGAGCCATGGATCTCCCATCAGTCCAGGATGGGAACAGGAGTTTGTTTTGGTGGGGAGGATGAGGAGGGGCAAAGGGATCAGTGTGTGGGGCTGGGGACCAGGCAGACTCAACCCCATGGAATTGCTGGGGCTGAGCACAGCTGGGGAAACTGAGGCACGGGGTTCTGGCAGCAAGCAGCAAGATAGCCCCGAGATCTTGGCCATGTGGGGCTCCAGGGGTGCCATGGGGCACTGGGCTGAGGTGGTGCCTCTTGGGCATCTCCTGGTGCCCTGGGACGTGGCAGTGCCTGGCAGGGAAGGCCAGAGCGTGGTGGCAGAGCCTCTCCATGCCCACCCTGTGCCCAGGGTCTGGGGTCTCACAGGACCTCGGGGTGCTCAGCAGGCTGGAGCAGCAGGCACAGAGCAAGCCCCGTGCCATGCTGGCAGCTCCCCTGCTCTGAAGCTGGTGCTGATTTCACTCTGGCTACCAGGAAGAGGGAGGGAGGTGGCTTTGGAGTGGGGAAGACTCGCTCAAGCATCCATTTTTAATGAGCTAGATATCTATTTTTCCCCGAGCTGGCTTCCCCCACATTGATCCCTTTGCCTGCTCCCCTCCCGTGCCAGCAGCTCCAGGGCACAGGGGAGCAGCAGGATGGGCACCCCTGGCACTGGGACCCTCCTGGCACCCCAAATCTGCTCCTGAGGGAGGAGTGACCCTCACTGGGGCCAGGGTAAGGTGAGAGTGGGGAAAGGGTTCCCTTGTCCCCTCCAGTGGGGTCACAGCCGTGGTGACCATCATGTGGGGACATGGCCAGACAGAAGGACAGCAGGAGTGGGAGCACTTGGAGGTTGGAGGTTGGATGCTGCCCCTCTGCTCTGCAGATTGAAGCTGTGCCTGCCTCAGCAGCTCCATGGCAAAGCCACCTGGTCCTGCCTGGAGCTGTGTCCCCATCTCCCATCTCCTGCAGCTCCCAGCAGTGCCTGAGCAGGAGCTGCACCCCCAGAGGGGATTTGGGAGGCGAGTGGGAGCTGTGCTGTGGGAGGGAGCAGCGCTGGCTGTGCAGGCAGCAGAGCTCCTTGGCAGCACCCCCTCCCAACCCCTGCCCACCTGCCACGGGGACAGCCACGTGTGCTGGGGGCTCTGGGCCCACGGGAGGAGCTGGGGATGAGCAGGGCAGGGTTTGGGGAGGGCACGGCTCAGCAGGACCCGCTCCTCCCTGCTCGAGGGGTGATCCATGCCCAGCTCTTGGACAGGACAAGCAGGAGACCAGGAGCAGGATCAGGATGGTGCCTGATGGCTTTTGGAGCCCGTGCTGGCATTCAGCACCCACAGCCCACCAAGGAGTGCCATGGCTGATAGTGCCTGCCCTGGTGTCCCACCAGCCTCGTGCCAAGGGCCCCTGCTTGACCCCAAGGCCAGGGACAAAGAGCCATCAGTGCCATCAGTGCCACCAGTGCCACCAGTTCCATCAGTGCCATCAGTGCCATCAGTGCCATCAGTGCCATCAGCGCCATCAGTGCCACCAGTTTCCATCAGTGCCATCGGTGCTTGTGTGGCTGTCACCATGCCTTCAGGGATGAAGGTTTGGGCAGGCACAAATCCCAGCAGGACCTGAGGAGCACATCCACATCCTCCTGGCTCCTCAGGGGATTGTGCATTTCAGCCCTTCCTGGGCAGAGGAAGGGCTGGGACATGCTGGGAGCTGTCACTGGGCTCTGGCTGGGGCTGTAGTGAGAGGAGGCCAGGCTGGGCAGGATCCAGCACACGAGGAGCTGCTCCCTCCTTGCCTCAGTGGGGAGCAGGGAGAAGCTCAGCTTAAGCACAAACACCTTTCCATGGTGTGAGAGTGAAGATCTCCAGAGGAGGCTGGAGGGGAAGGGAGCAGGGCTCCAGCTCTGCCCTCAGTCTGTCCCTCCCGTGCTGCTTTTGGGTGGGGGGCTCCTCCCAAGGGGACAAGGGGCTGCCTGGGGAAAGGAGAGAGCTCAGGATTTGCTGTCTCTGGGAGAAGGGGGTTCAGCAGAGAGGCTGAGAGCTGCTGCAGGAGGGGCTTGGTGGTCAGAGGGAGCCCTGTTGGGGGGAAGTTTTGCTTGGGCAGGCTTGGGGCTGGAGCTCTGCCTCCCCCACGCTGAGGGCTGGGGACAGGAGCTGCATCTCCCAGTGCCCCCAGACAGGAGCTGCATCTCCCAGTGCCCCCAGACAGGAGCTGCATCTCCCAGTGCCCCCAGACAGGAGCTGCTCTCTCCCAAAGCAATGGGGACCTGAGCAGAGCTTGGTGCTGGCACCTCAGTCAGCTTTTCCCAACTTCCTGGGGATGGAGCCAACCCCACAAATGCTGAGCCTGACCTTTGGGCAGGCTGTGGGGCCTGAGAGGTTGCAGTGCTGGGGGTTCCTACCGTGACAGCTCCTCTGCTTGGCCATGAGCTGCAAGAGCCAGAGATGGATTCACCAGCTTGGCTGGCACTGAGAGAGCAGCCCCAGCACTGGGACTCAAACCAGTAATTTCCCAGCCCCTCCTGAGCCTCTTGGTCCACTGCAAGGTGGGATGAGCTCCTTGGCACCGTTGTGAGCCTCCAAGGGAGAAGGAAAGCTGCTCTCAGCCCTTGGGTCTCCCCAGGAGCTCTCAGGGCAGCCCCAGGAGGGAGGTTCCCAGCTCCCATCACACAAACAGCAGCTCTCCAGGGCCAGCTGGAGACGCAAGGCCTTTCCTTACCCTGAATTCCTGGATTGTGCAGCAAGGAAGAGGCAGCACTGAGTTTGGAGCTGTGCTCTGAGCCTGTCCCGCTCACCTGTGCGAGTGCTGGAGCCCAAATCCACCTGTGCACACACACACAGACAGACACACACACACAGGATCTCCAGGCACTGGAGCATCTCTCCACTGCTCCTGCACCTCCGGGGGAGCTGGTGGCTCCTCCAGAGTCTCCAGCAGCTGCTCTGCACTGCTAGGGTCACCCCAGCCCTCTGAAGGGACCCAGATTGGAGCTGGGTGCTGGGCTGCATTCTGATCCAGCGGGATCAGGGCCGGGGGCAGCAGCAGAGGCACAGCAGCTCTGCAGGGGATGTGTGAATGTGTTCATCACTGCTGTGTGCTCCAGGCTCGGGTCCGGCCCCAGCCCGGCTGCCCGGGGCAGCCCCAGCGAGCTCAGCCCCCCGGAGGCTGCACAAAGCCCGGGTGCATGCTCGGCACAGCACTCGGTGCCGGGCTGTGCGCTCCGCCCGTACAGAGACTTGATTTGCTGCATTAGTAAAAATAGCCGGGTAATGAATTCAGCTGATGCAACCCCGGCAGCGCGTGCACGCGGCGGGCCCGGCTGTGCTGAGAGTGTGAGAGGGGTTGGGTGAGTGTGAGTGTGAGTGTGAGTGTGTGTGTGTGAGTGTGTGTGTGTGTGTGTGAGTGTGTGTGTGTGAGTGTGTGTGCATCCTGTGTGAGTGTGAGCAGGATTTTGTGTGTGTGTGTGTGTGTGCATCCCTTGTGAGTGTGAGTGTGAGCCGGGCTGTGCCAGGGTCCCCCCTGCCCGGGGCTGTGTGTGAGTGCATGTGTGTGTGTACAGCCCGTGTGTGTGTGAGTGTGAGCAGGCAGCGATGGCTGCTCGCTCTGCAGGCTCTGCCACCTGAAGCCCTTTGGCAGCAGCTCTGGGTCCTGGCAGGGTCATAACAAGGCTCCAAGGGGGCTGGGGGCAGCAGGGACCCGCTGGGTGACAGCACGGTCCCACTGGGAATCTGTGGGGCAGTCATGGATTGTCTCTGGGATCTGCTGGGGCAGCAGCAGAGCTGCCTGCTGGGTTACAGTGGGACTTCTGACCAGGATCTGTTGGAGCAATCCTGGATCTTGGCAGGGCCCTGAGGGGTGATGGACGTTCACTTACAAGGAGCCGGTGGGACAGGGCTGGATCCTCCCTCCCAGAGCCCGGCGCGACAGGGCCGGATGCGGGCAGGGACACGAGCGCGGCGTCCTTGGGGGGGGCCGCTGTCCGCGGTGCTGACCGGGACCGAATGAACGGAGCCGCTGTCCCCGGTGCTGACCGGGACCGAATGAACGGAGCCGCTGTCCGCGGTGCTGACCGGGGCCGATCAATTGGGGCCGCTGCCCTCGGTGGACTGAATGACCGGGGACCGAATGACCGGGGACCGAATGACCGGGGCCACTGGCCGCGGTGCTGACATCCGGGACCGAGGGACCAGGCCACTGTCCCTGGCGCTGACCGGGACGGGCGACCGGGACCACTGTCCTCGGTGCTGACCGGAACCAATGATCAGGGGCCCTGTCCGCGGTGCTGATCGGGACCGAATGAACGGGGCCACTGTCCGCGGTGCTGATCGGGACCGACGACCAGGGCCGCTGTCCCCGGTGCTGACCCAGCCCGCCCCCGGTCCCGGGGCTCCCACACCGTCCAACCCGGGATCTCCCCTGGCTCCGGTCGGGCTCCAGCCCGGCTGTCCCCAGCCCAGCTCGATCCTTGCTGCACAGGATAGCTGCTCCAGTAGCCGGGGATCCCCCAGGCCAGGCACAAACAGGGTGGGTGAAGGCCCTGCCCGTGTCTCAGGGCCCTCACTCCTCTGCACTACCACGTGCAGACAGTAAACTCGCCAACAGGTTGGGCAGGCTCTGTTTCCCAGGCAGTTTCCATTGTGTTCATCCCAGCATCCTCGCCGTGCAGTGTTTGTGGTGCCAGGCTCTCAGACCCCTGCTCGTTTCTCTCTCCCTGCGTCAATCCCGCCCCCCAGCACTGCATCATCACTCCCGTGGGTGACAACCCCCCCCAAACCTCCCTGCCAGTGACGTATCCTGAGAAATGTGCACCCTGCAGTGGATTCGGGAGGCTCGAGGGCTCTGGCCTTTGCTTTTGTTGGGTTTTCTCCCACGGGGCTGGGTCTGGCACTCCTTGGCTGGGAGAGGCCTCTCTGTGAGAGAGCAAAGGGGGACTGCAAATCTGGGCCCTTCCTGTGGGACCCCAGAGCAAGGATGGTTGCACCAAGTGCTGAACAATCCCAGTGATGATGATGATGATGATGATGATGATGGTGGTGTGCTTGGCCCAGTCATGCAATCTGCAAACACTGAGATGACAGGGAGAAAGGAAAGAGATAAATCTCTGCTCTCCTGTTGTTATGGAGTGGCCAAAAAGCGTTTGGGGGTGTTCATGGGAGTGCTGGAACATCTGGGAGGGTCTGTGCTGACACCTCCAAGGCAGACAGCTGTGGGTTTGTCTCTGGGCTGGGAGTGCCTGGGGAGGTGCAGGGTGGGCTCTGTGACCCCCAGGGGCTGTGGCAGTGTCACTTTGGACATCAGAGCAGTGTGGGCTCAGCCCTGGGCTGCAGAAACTGGGGGGCTCCTGGCTGCAGGCCGGGGCTCTCCCATGGCACAGGAGGGCAGATGCCAACCCTGCCCTTGGTGCCAGAGACAGCAGCTATTGGACCCCTCCCCTTCCAGCCCACCCTCTCCACGCTGGGGTCTTTCCAAACCCTCTCCTCACTGGGGTCTTTCCCCAAGCACAGTTCAGTGCCTGGGGGTGGTGGGAGCACCCAAATTCTTCCCTGTTCATCTCCCCAGAGAGAAATGCCTGCCTGGCTTCCTCCCACCGCTGCCCAGATCCTCCCGTGCCCAGAGGCTCGAATCTCTCTCCGTTTTTCTCTTTGAAGTGACTTCAGGCTCACTCAAGGTTCAGGATTTCTGTGCTCTGTTCAGGCAGACTGAGCTCCCTGGGCAGGGGGCATGGGGGAGAGCTTCTGGACCCCCTGAGCCCCCCTGAACCCCCTGAGCCCCCCTGATCTCAGCCTCAGGGACCAGCCGAGCTCTGAGCAGGTTTTGAATGTGGTGCCAAAATCTCCTGCTGGCTGCTGTGAGTCCGGCGACTTGTCAGCATCTGTGTCCTGCTGGGACTGTCCCCTCGGGCTGCCGAGGCCCTGCGCTGCCCCTCTGCCACCACCTGCCCTGTCCCTGTGCCCAGCGGCTCTGGGGCTCGGTGCCACCACCTGCCCTGTCCCCGGTGCCAGAGTGTCAGGGGGTAGGACGGTGGGGACAGAGACAGAGATCTCTGCAGCCAGGTCAGGAACTTGGGGTTTATTGCAAAGGGCCTGGGGGCAGGGCCCTGCTGGGAGCTGCCAAACAGAGCTCAGAGCAGGCTGAGAGAAGAGAAGGGGAGAGAGGATGAGAGGGTAAGAGAGCAAAGTTCTCATTACAATACAATAAATCTTCTTCTGTGTTGAATATTCTAATTCTCACTAACCAATCTAGTACAAGATACAAATCCTACAGCATTTCCATAGAGCCTATAAGAATCATTACATTACCATATTGTGTTACAGTTTAAACCCTAAAAACTCCTCTTTGGGCCCCTTCTGCCAAGCTGGCAGGGTCTGCTCTGACCCTTGGGCCTGTCTGCAAGCAGAGGGTGTTGTTTCATCAAAAGGAGATCACCTTCACACAGCCACACCATTGTTATCCAGTTGTTCGATAACTGAGGTATCTCAAAGCTTGCTTTCATTTCAATCTTGCTTGTAGTTTCTATATTCTCAAAATGTTTTGCCAGGCAATCATATTTATGAGGCTTTCCTGTTTCATCTTCCCCAACCCCCAGGGCCGGCCAGCGTGCCCAGTGCCTCTGGGGCTCGGTGCCACTCTCTGCAGTGACACTTCCCGTGCCACCTGGCCATTGTCTGTTTGGGTTGATGCTCTGTGAGACACCCACGGCACGTTCTGTTTACCTCCCTGATTGCAGCCGAGCCGCTGGTTTCGAGTTTCTCCTTTCTCTCCCCTCCCCTTCTGCTGCTTTCAAGCGAATCTAACACATGTCCAAGCATCGGGCGGCGTGAGCGGAGGCAGCAGCGGCTGCATCCGAGCCGGGAGCGGCGCCAGGCTGTCTGCACAGGGCTGGGCTCGTCCCCGGGGGCTGCAGCACGGCGGGACGGTGCCACCGAGCCGGGCTGGCTGCTGGCACCTCGGCTCCTGTGCCGGGAACGGGAGTGTCCCCGGGAGATGCCGTGTGCCTGCATCCCTCGGGTTCTCCAGGTGTGCCACCGGCACCTGGCTGTGCTGCTGAGCTCCTTTTTGGGTGGCTGAGCCCTGCCTGGGTGCTGCAGGAGAGTTGGATGAGGCCGGGGATGTCACCGGCCAGGGTCTCTGTACAAATCACCAACGGGACAGGACTGCTGGGAACGTGTCTTGAGCTGTTTGATTTTCCAGCATCAGTCTCATTCCATGGCTATGACAATGGGAAGATGCCAGCAGCTCACATCCCAGGCAGCAGACCAAGAACTCAATGTTACAACTCACTTTAAAAGTTTTCTGACCAATCACACAAAGCAAAAGTTCATGGACAGTAGTTCTATCCAACCACTATATGCACACATACCTCTGGTTAAACAATGCTTGCTTATTTTGGATACAATACCTGCTTGTAAACCTTAAAACACAACAAACAGAGCTCCATTATTCAGCTTAAAACTTCCTAATATCTCACTAGATACACTGTTCTGCAGCTTAGGGAGTTATTCTAGACAAGCATTAATACACAAACCATTGTTCTATTTGTCCTTGCTTTTCTACTTTTTACATAATTTTTCTGCTAACCTATCTCATGGCTGCTGCTTAGCTCCAATCACAGTTCTGCTGTCTCTGAGGCTGCCTTTTGCAGCTTTCCCAAAACCCTCTGATTTTATGGATTCCCACAAGGGATGCTGTGAGAGTGAAAGGGATGGGCAGCAGCAGGGGTCTAGGCTACATCCTACTTTCAGGCCATGGGCAGGATGCCCTTCCCTTGGTGCCCCTCCATCAGGGATTGACTTTCTCCACCCCAAATCAAGCAGCTGTAATAATCCCCTTGCTTTAATCTTGGGTCTGGGAAGAGCTGGCAGGCAGAAAGGTCCCCAGCTGCTGTCACTGATGCATGGAGGTGCCAAGCACCCCTTGGGCCTCCAGGGGCAGCTCTGTGCCCTGCTCCATGCACTGCAAGCTGCACTCCCATGCTTCAGCTCCTCGTGCCCGCAGGGGTTGCCAGGATAAGCTTTTGGCAGGGTTTGGTGTGGCATTGGCATGTGGGGCACGGGCAGGGCAGGCAGAGCCGGGCAGGGCCCTGTGCCAGGCCCTGGATGGGCAGGGGGAGGGGGCTGAGCCCCCATCAATAATTCAGCTCCGTATTTATAGAGGGAAATGCGTTGAATAATGGATGGTGGGTGAGGGGGGCCCTTGGGAAGCCAGCCTTGCTGGCACTGCAATATTTATCAGCCCAGTTTGTCGGGTGCTGCCTGAGGCTCCACTACGGCTGGCACAGGCTCACTACTGAGGGCTTGGCTGGCACAGTGGGCACAGGCAGCTGTGCTCCTCTGCCTCTGCCCACTGCCCTCCAGAAAAATGCACTGGGGCATGGAGCCCCTCTGCTCTGGGAGAGCTGGGGGTGCTCACCTGGAGAGGAGAAGGCTTCAGGGATACATCTGAGCCCCTGCCAGGGCCTAAATATTGGCCTGGATATTAGGAAGGAATTGTTCCCTGTGAGGGTGGGCAGGCCCTGGCACAGGGTGCCCAGAGCAGCTGTGGCTGCCCCTGGATCCCTGGCAGTGCCCAAGGCCAGGCTGAAGCAGCCTGAGACAGTGGAAGGTGTCCCTTCCCATGGCATGGATGTGGAATGAAGTAGGCTTTGAGGTCCCCTCCAACCCAAACCAGTCTGTAGATCCTTCTCTGTCTGCTACTGGCCATGCTGGATTCTAGGCTCAGAGAGGGATGTGAATGCCCAGGGACTAATCCCCATCTGTCCCTCATCGCAGGGGGCACCAGGGCCATGCAGCTTCTGGGAGGACCCTGCTCTGTGTCCCAGACAGGTCCCCTCTGTGGCTGTGCCCACCTGGTCCCATGTGCCACCCTGCTCAGGGCCCCCAGGATGTCCCCCTCCCTGGTGCCACCACCCCCCCACAGCCCCACAGCCCCTGACCCCACACCCCTGTGTTACAGAGACACCCGTGGAAGATGTCGAACCCGAGAAACGGCGACACCAAGCCCCCATGTTTGCCCCGCAATGGACTGGTGAAGATCCCCACGCAAGCCAACGGCCTCGGTTCCGCCAGCATCACCAAAGGCACCCCCGCCGTGAAAAACCGCCTGTGCCAGCCTTCCTCCGTGCCTGCCATCCTCAGCCCGGCCTTAGCCCACCGCAGCGACCTGCCCATCCCCAGCCTGGCCTCCCCGCTCTCCTTGGCCACCCTGGCCAGCGTCTCCTCCCCTCCCGGCGCTTCCTTGGTGGGACTGAACGCCAGCGAGGGCTCGGAGCAGCCGTCCCCGGAGCGGCTGCCGGGCTCGCCCTCGGAGAGGCAGCTGGCCGTGGACGAGAAGATCCTCAATCGCCTGTTCTGGTACTTTTCGGCGTGCGAGAAGTGCGTGCTGGCGCAGGTGTGCAAGGCATGGCGGAGGGTGCTCTACCAGCCCAAGTTCTGGGTGGGCTTGACGCCCGTCCTGCACACCAAAGAGCTCTACAACGTCCTGCCCGGGGGAGAGAAGGAGTTCGTCAGCCTGCAGGGCTTCGCCGTCCGCGGCTTCGACGGCTTCTGCCTCGTGGGCGTCTCTGACCTGGACATTTGTGAGTTCATTGACAACTACCCCCTCTCCAAGAAGGGGGTCAAGTCCATGAGCCTTAAGAGGTCGACCATCACAGATGCGGGGTTGGAGGTAGGTGACCCTGCTGAAGTGACCGGGGTGGCTGAGGTGTGCTGGTGGCGGGTCAGTCTTGGTGGCCTTGGGGACACACATGTGGGCAGAGTGGTCACAGTGAAGGAGCAGACAGGTGGCATGGCCACCCCACAGGTGCTGGCAGCACAGGGAGGCCCTGCCTGTGGTGTGGGAGGTGGGATGGGTGCAGCCCGTGCAGGGTCAGGAGGCTGTCAGGGCTGCATCCCTGCAGGAAGGCAGGGCCAGGTGAGGTGGTGATGTGGCAGTGGGTGACAAGCTCTGGGGACAGGACATTCCTGCTTGGCTGGCTGCTCCCCAACAAGGGGGTCACCCAAGCAAGGGGCTGAGAGTCAGATAGAGGTTGGGTGATTCAGGGGGCTGGGCAAGGTCCCCACCGAGATGCTTGCCCCATGTCATGGCCAAACACAGCACCAGCTGTTCTGTGGGCACATCTCACCTGTGCTGGGAGCAGCATCAATCCCCACCCTGCAGGAGCACCTGGGACAGTGCTGGGGCTGCACCCAGGGTCCCTGCCTGTCCCCTCCCATTCCCCACTGATGCTGGTGTGCCCTAAGGCAGGCATTGAACCCATGCCAGGGAGGTCCCAGGAAGAAGCCTGGACCCAGCCAAGACTGGGAGTAGTGGGAAGAGCCCCAGGGTCTCAGAGGGAGCCAGGGTGGGGACACAGGGACACACAAGGGTGGGTGGCAGTGCCCAGCACAGCCTGACGCCCTGGCCTCGGCAGGTGATGCTGGAGCAGATGCAGGGCGTGGTGCGGCTGGAGCTGTCAGGCTGCAACGACTTCACGGAGGCCGGGCTGTGGTCCAGCCTCAACGCCCGCATCACGGCGCTGAGCGTCAGCGACTGCATCAACGTGGCCGACGACGCCATCGCCGCCATCTCGCAGCTCCTGCCCAACCTGACCGAGCTCAACCTGCAAGCCTACCATGTGACGGACACGGCGCTCGCCTACTTCACCGCCAAGCAGGGCTACACCACCCACACCCTGCGCCTCAACTCCTGCTGGGAGATCACCAACCACGGCGTGGTCAACATGGTGCACAGCCTGCCCAACCTGAGCGTGCTCAGCCTCTCGGGCTGCTCCAAGGTGACGGATGACGGCGTGGAGCTGGTGGCCGAGAACCTGCGGAAGCTGCGCAGCCTCGACCTGTCCTGGTGCCCCCGCATCACCGACATGGCCCTGGAGTACATCGCCTGCGACCTGCACAAGCTGGAGGAGCTGGTGCTCGACAGGTAAAGGGCTGTGCTGAGCCGTGCTGAGCCATGCCATGCTGTGCTGTGCTATGCCAAGCCATGCCAAGTCATGCCATACCGTGCTGAGCCATGCCATGCCATGCACGCCATGCCATGCCATGTTGAGCTGCGCTGTGCCGTGTCACCCCATGACAAACCATGCCGTGCCAAGCCGTGCCATGCTGAGCCGCGCTGTAGCAGAGGGTGCAGCATGGGGGCCATGGTTTGGGGACACCCACGGGTGACCAGCTGGCCCTGACACCCCGTGTCCCGGCAGGTGCGTGCGGATCACCGACACCGGCCTCAGCTACCTGTCCACCATGTCATCCCTGCGGAGCCTCTACCTGCGCTGGTGCTGCCAGGTAGGTGTGGAACACGGCTGTGCCCGTCCCAGCTCGGCACGGCAGAGAGGGCATGGTGGCACCTCCCTGGGCATGGGCCATGAGCTCGGGGCGGCCTCCTGGGGCTGGTTGAAGACCCCAAGACTTGGTGCCAGGGAGCAGAGAGCTCCTGCGAGCTCAGCAGGACTCAGCCCTGGCACCCTGACCCTGCATCCCCAGAGCCCGTACCCGCTCCCTGCCCTGGCTCCCCGCTCCCTGTCGCACAGCCCAGAGCCAGGACCCCGGCCCTGCACCCCAAATCCTGCCCCAGCATCCCGCTGCAACATCCCACATCCTGCTCAGGCTCTCCTCCCTGCAGCCTGTCCCATCACAGTTCCCTGCCCTGGCACCCAGAGCCAGCACACTGCCCCAGCATCCTGCACCCTGCTTCAGGTTCCCAGCCCTGGCACCATCTCCCTGCCCCAGCTGGGCAATGCTGAGCCCTGGTGCTGTGGCTGTCCCCATTGTCCCCCCCTCATCCCCATCCCATCTTCTTTTCCAGGTGCAGGATTTTGGCCTGAAGCACCTCCTGGGCATGGGCAGCCTGCGCCTGCTCTCGCTGGCTGGTGAGACCCTGACCCCCTACCAGGGACCAGAGACCCCAGGGGCTGGGGGGCACCGGGCATGGGGACAGAGAGAGCCCTGGGGACAGCCTGGGGACAGCCAGCCTCCTCCCAGGCCAGCAGGCACCTGCACCCAGCCCAGCCTGTGGGGAAAGATCCACGCTGGGCTCTTGGGGTGCTGTGGTTTTTGGGGTGGTGGTGTTTTGGGAGCTATGTTTTTGCCATTCAAGTCTTCTGAGGTGTTGGTTTTTGAGGAGCTGCTGTAGGGGACACACTTTTTTGGGTGGTTTGGGTTTTTTTTCTTTGGAATACAGGTGCTTTGAGATGCTGAGATTTTAGGCTGACCTTGGGGTACAGGTGTTTTGAAGCATTATTCTTTAGCATGCTGGTTTTCTGGGTTCTGGTGGGGACTTTTTGGGTGCTAATTTTGATGGTCTTGGTATTTCGGGGTGCTGGTGCTTTAAGGTACTGGTTTTTGTGTGCATTTTGGAATGCTGGATTTTTTGGGTGATTTTTTGTAGTGTTAGGCTTTTTGGGGTACATTTTTTTTAGCACACTGGTTTTTTGGATTCTGTTTGGATTCTGCCTTTTGGGTGTGGTGAGGTTTGAGGTGCTGGGATTTTGAGGTCCAGACCCTTTGGTTCTGTTTGGGGGGATTTTGGTGTTCTGGGATGCTGGTGCCTATTTTTTGGGGATGCTATTTTTGGGGGACGCTGTTGATCTGGGCTGACAGTGCACCCTGTCCCCTTGCAGGCTGCCCCTTGCTGACCACCACGGGGCTGTCGGGGCTGGTGCAGCTGCAGGAGCTGGAGGAGCTGGAACTCACCAACTGCCCCGGGGCCACCCCGGAGCTCTTCAAGTACTTCTCCCAGCACCTCCCGTGCTGCATGGTGATCGAGTAGCACCGGAGCCGGCCCGCCCCGCGCCCTCCCCGGCCGCCATCGCCCACCCCATCTCCCTCCGGCTGCGGGGGGATTCGAGAGACGCCCCCGATTCCATCCGAGCCCGGACATCCCCCGCATCGCCGCCCCCGAGGGACGCGGGGCTCCGGGGGGAGATGGGGGCAGGAGCCCCCCCGGTACCATGTAAATTCCCCCCACGCCGCCGCCACCGCCCGTGCTCCTCCCGCTGTCCTGCCAATCCCTTCCGGACAGACGAACGGACATCATGGAAGCCCAAAGTGGGAAGGCGACGCTGTGTGACCCCCCCGGCCGCATCCTGCTCCCCCCCGCCCCGGTGCCAGCGCCACCAAGGACGCTCCTGGGCACCAAAGGATGCTCCAGGGACGGGCCAGAGGAGGATGCTGATTTTGGGGTGGAGGCGGAGGCTGGATGGGTCCCCTGACGACCCCGGAGCGGGTCACCGAGCTCACCCCCCCCTCGCCGCGCTGCGTGTCCCCTCCAGCCCCCCGCCCCGCCTTTGGGGCGCTCTCCCCGGTGAATAGGATGTCCCTCTCCGCCCGCCCGCCGCCCTCGCATGCTCGCTTGCTTCAGTCTCGTGCTACGGCAGGTTTCGGGGTACCCGGGGGGGACGGTGACAAGTGACAGCCCCACTGAGCCCCTCCACGCGCCGCATCCCGCCCCGGGCTGCCCTGGCGACATCCCCCGTGCCCGGGGACCCTCCTGCACCCCGCGGGGCTGGGGGGCGATGCCACCGCCGGGCAGCGACCCGTCCGTCTGGGATGGGACATCCCGGGGCACCGGGGCCGGGGCGGAGCCACCGCGGCGACACCGGCAGCACAGAGAGACCGCGGGAGGTGGCACCTCGGACACACTGCCACCACTGCCACCGCTCTTCCAGCTGAAAAGCCATCGCCCCCGTGCCAGCGGCAAGCGGGGCACCGGGGGGACCCCCGGGCTGAGCCGAGATGGGACCGAGCCGGAGCGGGGCTGGGGGAGCCAGCGCGGGAGGGGCTCGGTGCCCCCGGGCAGTGCCCGCCCTGTGCCACAGCCATGGGAGGAGAGTGGGCACGGCCACGGGCACGGCCACGGGCACGGGATGGGCACGGACACGGACACGGACACGCTTTCGGTTTGTTTTGCCTTTGTACCGGCCGGGAAGGAACTGCTGCACCAAGCGCCGCCTCCGCTCCCTGCTTTGTGCGAGACGCCCCTTTTCACCCCAAAATGGCACCAACTGGAAGGGCTTTGGGGAGTCCCTGGGGCTGCGGGACAGGGTGGCACTGCCGGGGCCAGGAGCATCCCGGCACGGGGTGGAGGGTGCGCGCACCCCCAAAGCCTGCAGTGTCCCAGGACAGTGGCACACACAGGGTGTCCCCACCCCGCAGGTGACAGCAGCAGTTTTGGGGTGCCAGAGCCCTGCAGGTGACAGCGGCAGTTTTGGGGTGCCATAGCCCCGCACAAGTCCCTGGTGCCAGGTTGCACAGACAGCCCCAGCACGGACCCATACAGTGGCAGTGACGCCCTGCACTCCTACTCCCCTGTGCACCCCTATATCCCTGCAGTGCATCTGTACATCACCAATGCACCCCATATCCTCCCGGCACCCCATTTCCCACCCGCAGCCTGACCCACAAGGCTCCCACAAACCTCTGATCCCCATATATCCCCCC
>JAHXMQ010009721.1:13815438-13839779 GCA_020466415.1 Ammodramus savannarum pratensis | reverse complement strand
GTCACCTGTCCCCCTGCCCCACAGCTGTCACCCCACAGGCTCCACGTGTGTTTGTCACGCCGGGACCTGGCGCACGCTGTCCCCATGCTGGCACACGCTGAGGCACCGGCCCCAGGAGCACCAAGAGCCCTGCCAGCAGCCAGGGAGCTCCTTTCTGCTTTTGGGGTGCATCTCCCCCCACCCCAACCTCACTGGCACCCTCCTCCCGCCCAGGAGGGCCCAATCCCACCCCTGGCCCTCCCAGCGCCGCTCATTCCCGGGGATGAGGCTGCTCGTTCCCGGGGAGCTCGGGCTCACACGGAGCCCCTGTGCCCGAGGGGGTGACACGGGGGACAGCACCGCGGCTCCGGGCTGGGGGACTCAGCCAAGGTCACGGCAACAGCGGGGGGCGAGTGGGGATCCGCTCATTTCCCTGAAATTCCCTCCCCATGCCCAGGGCAGAGCCGCCAGCTGGGCCGGGGCTGGGTGGGGATGGAGGGACGAGGCGATGGAGCTCGGAGGGGCTGGGGAAACGCGGGTGGAACCCCTCGGGGCCGCACGGAGCCGCGGGCAGAGCGCTGATGCTCCCCGGCCTCATCCCGCAATCAGGTCACGGGGGTGGGCGCAGACCCCCGCCCCGCCCGCGGCACCGAGCGCGGCACCCCCGGGGCTGCATCGGGCACCCGGAGCCGCCGCTCCGTGCCCGGCACCCCTCGTCCTTGAGGGCGCCCCGGGCAGGATCGGACCCGGCGCTGCCGGAGGGAGAGGCCACAAGTGCGATGAGCGGCGCGGTCTCGGCGGCACCGGGCGGGGGGTGCCCGCGGCGGGGACGGGGGGCACCGAGGGGCGCTGGCGTGGCTGGCGCGGCCGCGGTGCCCGCCCTGGGTGGGCAGCGGTGCCCGCTGAGCGCAGCCGTGCCCGGAGCGTGCGGGCATCCCCGCCCCGGTGGCGATGGCCGGTGCCCGGTGCCCCCCCCGCGCGGTGCCCGGTGCCCCCCGGGCGGCCTCACCTGCTCCTGGATGAGCTGCAGCAGGGAGCTCCTGTCCATGCACCCGGCGGGCTGAGGGCTCCGCCGCTCCCCCGCGCCCGGGGCCGGCGAGCCGGGCAGGGGAGCGGCGCGGGCGGCGGGGGCGGCGGCGGGGGCGGCTCTCCCCGCCAGCCCCGCGTTGCGGCGGGCCCGGCAGCGAGCGGCGAGCGGCGGCGCCGGGAGCCGCCGATGGCAGCGGGGCGACGGCGGCGGCGGGGGCGGGAGCGGAGCCGAGCGGAGCCGCCCCCGCCGCAGCGCGCGGCGCAGCGCCCCCCCCTCCCCGCACCCCCCGCCGCCGCCGCCGCCGCGCGGGGAACCGGGACCCGCCCCGCCCCGCCCCGCCGGCAGCGCCGGGACACGGCCACGGCACCGGCAGAGAGCCCAGACCGCGATCACAGCCTGGGATGGGGCCGGCATCCCGGTACGGCTGCGGGCATCCCGGTACGGCTGCGGGCATCCCGGTACGGGAACCTGCATCCCGGTATGGGAACCTGCATCCCAATATGGGAATCTGCATCCCAATATGGGAACCTGCATCCCAGTATGGAACCTGCATCCTGGTACTGGTACCCACACCCCAATATGGAACTGCTCCTGGCATGCTACCTGCTTCCCAGTGTGGTATTTACATCCCAGTACAGGCACTCACATCCCAGTACAGGCACTCACATCCTGGCCCAGCTCCTGACTCCCAGAGCAGCTCCGTGCATCCTGCTGTGGGTGCCTGCATCCTGCTCCCCGTGTCCCAGCACTGATGGGACCTGGCTCCTGCTGTGATCCCTGTGTCCCAGTACAGGATCTGCATCCTGGAATGGGAACCTCTATTCCATTGCCAGTACTGCATCCCAATACAGGTACGTGTATTCCTGTACCCACCTCCTGGTACCTGGTTGTGCAGCTGCACCCTGTGTGAGGAACTCATGTCCTGGTACAGTACCAGCATCCCAGAATGGACATCAGCATGCCAGAGTGGACACCATTGTCCCAGGATGGACACCAGCATCCCAGGATGGACACCAGTGTCTCAGAATGGACCCCAGTGTCCCAGGATGGACACCAGCACACCTGCACCAGGTGCCTGCTGAATTTGGCACAGATTGCAAACATTCCCTCCATCCTGTCCCTGACCCCCAGGCCAGCACAGCCCGGGTACATCCCCCATGGCACAGGGCCCACGGAGCCTCCAGTGCTGTCCCCTGTCCCTGCACAGTGCTCATGGCACAGCCTGGCACTGGCTCCATGGAGCTGGCACCGCTATGGGATGTGCCCGATGTCACCCAGGCCAGGCTCCCCAGGATCCCCAGCAGGGCAGGGGTGTCCCCAGGACCCATCCCTGGTGTCATCACCTCCAGAGCTGCAGCTCAGCCCCACTGAGGTGCCCGGGGAGCTCTGGGCTGCCCAGCCCTGCCAGACCCTTCCCTGGGGTCCCATGGCCGTGCCAGGCGTGTGCCCAGCGCCACACCCGCGTCTGTCCCAGCACAGCAGAGCTATGAATACCCAGCAGGGCACGTGGGCCGCGGCTCCCGGGGGATCCAGCCTGGTTTGGAGTCACCAGGGAGCCCCGCGTGTCCCGTCCGCCTGCACCGCCTCCTCTGCCCGCACGGCAGCGCCGCTGTGTCCCCACCGTCCCTGTCCCCAACCTCCCTGTCCCATGGCTGTGTCCCCACCGTCCCTGTCCCCTGGCTGGCCCTGTGGGGAGGGTCTCCTCTCCCCCCCACAAGGATCCCCCCCATGTGGGAGCAGTCCGATCCCATCCAGTGCAGAGGCTCTGGAAAATCCTTTTCTCCGGCTGCACCCACATTCCCTGTGCCCAGCGCCCGTGGCTGAGGCAGGGACAGAAATAGCTGAGGGAAAAGCTGCCATGGGAAAACAGGAGCAGGGAGGGGAGGTGGCACAGCCCTGGAGCTGCAGGTGCAGGGGGAAGGTGACTGCAGGGAAGTGGGGAGCCCCAAACCCCACACAGGGATGGGCACAGAGATCACAGCTCCCAGGGCAGCCAAAGCTCCCCCTTCCCACGGATCCTGGGCAGAGAACCACGGGCTCCATCACCTCCTCCCCCGGCTCTGCACCCTGGCTGGCACTTGTATGAGGTGTCCCCAAGCACCAAGGAGTCCTGGCCAGCCCCAGGCCCTGTCCCACCACACCAGGCCCTGAATCCCTGTAAGTGCCCCAAACAGGGCAGCCCAGGCCCTCAGGGTGGCCCTGCTCCCCCTGCAGGGACAGGGGTCCTGCTCCCCAGGGGACACAGGACACGCTGTGCAAGCTCAAGGTGTGTAAAAATTTATTTTGCTGTAGAGAACAAACCTAAAACATTACAGCTCCAGCAGATGTGGAGCAGGGAGACACCAACACCAGGCACGGGCCCGGCAGGCAGAGCAGAGGACATTGAGCACGAGGGGTTGGCCCTGGCAGTGCCAGGTACCAGCAGTGAGTGTGTGCCCGACTGGCAGAGCAGCCCCAGCACAGGCAGGGACACGCAGCTGAGGGACAGCAGGATGGGGACACCACCCTGGGGCTGTCCCTGGGAGAGAGACCGGCGCTGCCCAGCGATTCCTCCATCCCCTCGCTGGTTCCAGGCCACCATAAAACATTTAAATAGACAAAACAGAAAAAGCAGCTCTGGTGCTACCTAGGATCTGCCCCTGCAGCTGCCTGGAGACCGACCCTGAGAGTGCTGGGGAAGGCCAGGCTGGTGACATGGCCAGGCTGGTGACATGGCCAGGCTGGTGACATGGTCAGGGCAGATCCAGGCTCCCCTGTCCCCTGGGAGAACAGGAACCCAGGGATGGCGCTGGTCTGGCTCTTTGGGACTTGCAGACAGGGACTGGGCTCAGTCCCAGCAGATGAAACCAGCTCAGGTGTGGGCAGGGAACTGGGGACAGGACAGGACAGGAAGGAGCTTCCAGTGGTGCCAGGAGATGCAATGCCCAGAGCCTCACGCTCTGGACAGGGCCCCACAGAGGGGACAGCAGGTCACAGGGCCTAGGGCACAGCGTGGCACCAGCTCAGTGATGGCACTGCCAGGGACAGAGCGGGCACACAGTGCCCTCCCAGTCCTCACCAGGGCTCCCAGAGCCCTGCAAACACTGCTGGCCATGAATACTGGTGGCCAGGGTGGGGAGGGGACAGGCAAAACGGGAGCCAGGAAAGGAGAGTGGATGGACCCAGAGCCTGGCACGCTGCAGGACTGAGAGGATTTTTGTGTAGAAACGACAGAAAGGAGCTCAGGACAATCCCCGGTGGTCACTGTCCCCCCTGTGGCCCAGCAGGAGGGGCCAGGCCTGACCCCTCACACTGGGCTGGGGGTGTCAGTACCTGGCCCTCCCTCCCTGGCTCCCTGTGCCCGTGCTGGCTGAGGGAAACCGGGACAGGATCTGGAGCTGAGCCCCAGGGAGCTGCAGCCATGAGCTCATCTGACAGCTCAGCTGCTGCTGGAGCTCCCCAGGGCCCCGGGAGCGCTGCGCCCTCCAGAATTGAGGGCACCAGCACAGCCCTCTGGGGAGGGGATGTGCCCAGTCCAACAGACACTGAAACACTCGTGTTTGAGCTTAAAAACAAGCGTTAAAAAAACTCAACAGAATAAAAGATGAGGGTGATCCTCCAGCTGCTGGTGAGGCAGAGCTCTCCTGGCAGAGCTGCCAGCCCTGTGCCCACGGGGGCCAGGAGGCCACAGGCTGAGGCTGCCCGGTGCCAGGGCTGATGCTGCTGGTGCTGCGAGGTCTGGCTTCACTGCTCCTGCAATCCAGGCTGGGGGCAAAGGAGGATTTCCTACCGGGGCCAGCTTGAGGCGGGGCCCCTCCGGGCGTCGCTGGGGACGGGAGCTGGGCGTGGCTCTCACTTGCTCTTGGCCAGCAGGCGGTACAGGGTGAAGCCCACCAGCGCTGTCACCGCCGCCCCCAGCGCCACCCGCAGCCAGAAGGACGCGACTCCCAGCTCCACGGCGTTCAGGTGGCTGCAAGCAAACATAGGAGAGGATGGTGAGTGTGGCTGTCCCGGGGCTCCCACCCCACACAGGGAGTACCAGGGGCTGAGCCCAGTGAGAATCTGAGATTCCCCATCCCTGCAAGCAGAGCTCTCATCACCCAGCATCACCATCAAGCCAAGGAGGGGCTGTGGGATGGATGTGGCTGTCCCCTCCCCTGCCCTGGAAACAGCTCTCCAACAGCTCAATAATTAGACAGGTATGTGCCTTTCTAGGTCAGGCTGCCTTTCCAACTCCCCGGGATGCCACCACGGGGACACTGGTGACAGGGACCAAAGGGCAGCGAGGGACAGGCCCTGGTGCTGCCCCAGTGTACACATTCCCTCCCCTAGCACGTGCTGTCCTGCACTAACAGCTCCTCTCCTCTCTCTGCCTCCATCCATAATTCATTCCCCACTACATCGGGGGAGCACAGCCAATCCCCGGCCCTCCATTACGCTGTTATTTATTTATACCACATACCCTAAGATATATTAAGAATATTTAAATTTTAATACTGCAGAGGGGAGGGGAAAAAAAAAAGCGTCAGCTCTAAAAATAAAGTTGTTTATTGAAAAGAAGCTGGAGGGAAAACTACTCACTAGTAATCCCATCCTGCCTTCCAACGCTCCCACACGCTCTCCCCGCCAGGGCTCGGCCCCTGGAGCTGTGCTGGCCCTGCCCAGCCCTGGAGCAGAGTGATTCCACTCACAGGGAGCCTCCTCTCTCCTCAGAGCTCCCCTCAGCTCCTGTGACCAGCCTGGTGCTGCCCTACCCCATTCCCAGCCCCTCTGGGGTGCAGTTTCTCTATGTGACAGAGGTCTGGCTTCACTGACCTCTTTTTCTGAGCCTGATCCATCTCATCGGGAGAAAATAGCTGCCACCCCCCCCGTGGGCCTTGGCAAACTAAGCTGGCTACTCCTCTTCAGCATTTTTTATCTTAGGCTTCAAAAATAAACACTCCTGTGGCAGGATCTATCTACTAAATCTGCCAGAGACATACACACAGGCAGAAGAAAACCTCCCCCCTCTGCAATTAGAGAAGAAGTGGCTTTTCTGTTTCAATTATTTGTATAAGCAGATCACAGAATCACAGAATCCTGGAATGGTTTGATTGGAAAGGAACATTAAAGCTCATCTCATTTTACTCCTGCCATGGGCAGGGACACCTCCCACTGTCCCAGGCTGCTCCAAGCCCTGCCCAGCCTGGCCTTGGGCACTGCCAGGGATCCAGGGGCAGCCACGGCTGCTCTGGGCACCCTGTGCCAGGGCCTGCCCACCCTCCCAGGGAACAATTCCTTCCCAATATCCCCTCTAATCCTGTCCTCCTTCAGCTTAAGGCCATCCCCACTTGTCCTGTCACTGCATGCCCTAGATGATACCAAAAGCTGCAGAGAAACCAAAGCAAAAGCCATGTGGCAGAGGCAGGGCTGGGCCACAGCCCCCCCATGGGAAGGATACTAACGGGAAGGTGGCAGCAGTGGCCAGTTTGGTGTAGACAGCAGTGCTGGGTGGTCCCTGGCTGTGGCAGGAGAAGGGGAAGGGTGGAGGGAGGCAGTGCTTGTAGCAGAACTCAGCTGGGAAGAGCCCTGGCTGCTGGCTGGCTTCTGGCAGGTCTGTCTTGGAGGCCACGAACACACAGGGGATCTGGCTGTCCACGTAGTGTTGCTGCAGAGACAGAAACCCCAGCGAGGGGTCAGGGACCAACCCCAGGAAAGGCTGATGTCCCCTGTGCCCCTGGTGAGGTCTAACAGGACCCCTGGGTTGCCCAGGACCCCTGTGAAGGCCCCCAGGGCCCCTGCCAGGTACCTTGTAGATGCTGGCACAGTAGCTGAAGGATTTGGGGTCGCTCAGGCTGTAGATGAAGCAGGCGACGTCGCAGGCGGTGTCCGACGGCTTGGAGAAGGTGCTGTCAGCACTGACCTCGGACAGCTGCAGCACAGGGGACAGCAATGGGGCACTGCAGGGTCCCAGGGCTCAGCTGCTCCTCACAGCAGCACAAGGACAGTGCCAGCACAGGCACAGCCCAGCCCCATGTGCCAGGGTACACGGACAGCCCAGCCCTGCTAAGAGCCAGGCACAATTCCCTGCCCTCCCACACTTACTATGAGGTATTTCTCCTGGCCATTGACCTGCACTGTGTTGATGGTGTAGAGGGATGGCTTTCCTGGCTTCTCCTTCTGGGCCTGTCACAAGGAAAACACCATCTCAGGTTGTGGAGACCCAAGCAGTGCTGGGTGAGGGACTGTTTCACACTGCCCTGTGCCCCCCTGGCCTGAAGGGCAACCAGGGCCTGTCATGAGATGTGGGGCTGCTCCTAACAGGCAGGGAAAGTCAGGTCAGAGCAGGGAAAGGGACAAGCAGAGGGAGCAGACCCACTGCTTTACCCACAATAAGGACACCAAAGCCACCAGCATAGAGGGATGTGGAGCAAGGGCAGGGAGGGCAGCACACAGAGGGGCCTGGCCAGGGGCAGGGAGGTGCCACCATGGGACAGATCACTCCAGGACCCCCAGCTGTGCCTCCTGCTCCATCCTGGGAGCGTGGCCAGGCAGGGAGCAGCCACTCACCGCCAGGCTCCTGCCGAGGAAGGCCTGCAGGAAGGCGGACTTGCCTGCGCCCCGCGCTCCCAGCACCTTGCACAGGAACACATTCCTCTGGGTCTGCCCCTTCTCCAGGTCAATCCTCTTCTCCCGGGTCACTGGCAGCAGAGAGGGTGGTGAGAGCCAGGAGGGACCCAAGCTGTGACAGAAGGGGAGGGCATGGCTGTACCTGTGAGGGCTTGGGTCTGGGAGTCCTGCTCCGAGAGGATGGGGTAGCCCAGGTAGCCCAGGCACTCCAGGCAGTGCCGCACGTCCAGGTAAGCCACGAGCCTGCAGAGACAGAGCACAGCAGCAGGGTCAGCAAGGGCTCAGTGAGGTGACCAAGGGCCAGGGAGAGGGACTGAGCTTACGTCCACTGGCAGAGGAATCCATGCAGGGAAAGCAGGCCTTTATCAGTGGTGCATACCGTGTTGTAGAGCTCGGGGCCCCAGGGCACGCAGGGGAACACGCTGAAGAAGTTCTGCAGCTCTGTGTGCGACAGGGCTCCGTCCTGGTCCTGCCAAAACACACAGGGGAGTCACCAGGGGAGGCAGGGGGGCCCTGCCACACGGGCCACCTCCCTGCTGTGCACGGTCACAGGGATCTGTCAATGGCAGGGATCGATCGGCCACAGCGAGGCCGGAGCTGGGCGAGCTCAGAGCCTCAGGGACTCCAGCACTGCACAGCAGCAAACAGGCCATGGGATTGCAGCTGCAGGATTGTCCACGCCCACCCCACAGCCCTGAGCTGCTGTTCCTGGCACTCCTGGAGCCAGCTCTCCCACAGCAGCCTGCATCAGGCCAGCCTGGCCTTCCACAGCACTCAGCACTCAGGCTGCTGTGCCTGAAGGGGACCTGCTGGCACCTGGGCACCCAGGGATGTGCATCCAATCAGTTCTGCCAGTCCCCATGGCCACAGAGATGATCTGGACACACAGGGATGTGCGTCCACTCTCTGCTGCCATTCCTCAGCCACTCCCCATTGTCACAGAGCTGCCATTCCCCAGATGCACATCAACATCTGAATAGCCAGTCCGAGCAGGTGCACGCTGATCCAATACATCCCTTTCTCCCACTCTCCAAGAGCCTGAGTTTGGCACAAATGTGTTGCTTTCTCTCCCTCTCTCCAGCCTGGCAGCCCTCCACCAGGCTGGCAGATGCTGGTGTTTGGTCCATGGCTGCTGGCCAGCAGCTGTGCCCACTTCCCTGCCTGCCTCCCTGTCCGATTCCCTGCCTCCCTGTCCAATTCCCTGCCTCCCTCCCTCCCTGTCCAATTCCCTGCCACCCTGCCCAGTTCCCTGCCTCCCTGCCTGCTGCAGCCAGGCACTACAAGGGCCATGCCAGCTTGATGCCAACTCAGACCCAGTCCCTCAAGTCCAAAGTGTCCTTTGGCCAAGAGTAGTGACCAAACCCCACGTCCCTGACAGGTCATCAAGCTACAGCTTGCTGTGGCCCCTTCCTGCTCCCAAAGCTTCCAAAGAGGGAATGCTGTGGCAGAGGAAAGCCCTTCCCTGGTGCTCCCTGGCACAGGGGGTTAGGGGAGCAGCTGTGCCCAGGTGTGCAGGCCCAGCAGAGCATCCCCTGCCCTGCTGCCCCTGCCCTGCTGCCCACCTTGTCATGCTTCTCAAAGAGCCTCTGCAGGAATTGGTATCCCAAGTGGTTGAGCTCTGTGGAGCAGCCAGGGGGCACACGGATCCTGTTGGGAAAATCATGGAATTATTTAGGTTGGAAAAGCCCTCTCTGATTGAGTCCAACTGTTCCAACACTGTCAAAGTTACCATTGACCCATGTCCCCAAGTGCCACATCTACATGGCTTTAAATCCCTCCAGTGATGGGGGGACTCCAGTACTGCCCTGGGCAGCTGTGCCAGTGCCTTTCAGCAGAGAAGTTTTTCCTACTACCCAACCTAAACCTAGGAAATCCTAGGAAATTTTTCCTGCTACCCAACCTAACTCTTTCAGCAGAGAAATTTTTCCTACTACCCAACCTAAAACCTCCCTTTTATCTTTAATATCTTATTCTGCAGCTCAGACATCCAAATGAACCTCCTCAAGCCCTGAATGAAGGGCAGTGTGTGAGCACATCTCACCCAGGGGAAACAGCTCCCCACTCCCTCCCTGCTCAAGGTCAGCTGTTGCCTCTAGGCCTGGCTATTCCTTGACACAGCCTCTTTATTTTGGGGAGAATCCCCTGAGGATGCACAGTGGCCTTTCCCTGGCACATCCCAGGCAGCCCAGGAGATGCTGTGCCCTCGCTTTGCCTCATGCCCAGGGTTTCAGCAGGGCACAGCAGTGCCCCGGGTGCCATCCACCAGCGTGTCCCTGTCACCTCCCTGCAGGCTGCTCTCTGGGAAGAAGAGGAGGCAGCTCCCAAGCCAAACCCTTGCATTGCTGCCAGCTCCCCATCTCCAGAGTGGCAGGGAGCAGAGAGGAGACAGCAGCGGCACAATGCGCCGCGAGGGCTGTGCTGACAGCTCACTGCTCCCGACAGAGCCGCTGTGCCTCGCTCAGCCAGGCACACAGCAGCCCCCAAGAACCCCTTGCTGATGTCAAGGCAAGTCTGGATTTCATTCCCCACCTTGCTGTCTGCCTAAATCAGCAGCCCCAGGCGTGCTGTGTTTGTTCCTGAGCCCACATGTCAGCTCCTGCCCCAGGGGAAGGTGAGCACTGTGAACCTGACCCCAGAGCAGCTCCTGGGCTGCAGGAAGGATGCAGCCAGGTGCTGGGGATGCTGAGCCATGCACCAGGGGGATGTGGCCCCTGGCCAGCCCTGGGCACTCACTGTGGGTACAGGTAGTCATCTGTCAGCTCCAGCTCATCGTCGTAGCCAAAGCGGCGCAGGATGGTCCAGGTGGTCTCGTGCCGGCCCCTCTGGATGAAGAGGGTGTTGAGGAAGAGGAAGCCTGCAGGAGAGATCAGGGGGCTCAGCCACAGGAGAGTCAGCTCAGGCTCAGGGCTCCACTCCTCAGCCATGCTTCCCCTGGGAAAACACTGCAGGGTCAGAGAGCCACAGCAGGCTTGCTTTAACAGGAGGGACTAACCAGGCCTGGAATGAGAGCCAGGAGGCTCAGGGCAAGGGCAGCCCCTGGGATGTGCTGAGGGAGGAGGGTCCCCCCTGCCCTGGGGAGGAGCAGGGAGCCCTTGGGGCTGTTACCGTTCAAGGTGAGGCCGTTGTCCTGCACCCCGTCTGTCGTGTTCTTCCACACAACCATCTTCACATCCTCCAGGGCCTGGGGAGCCAGGGGGTTTCCAAAACAAGACTTCTGCCTCCCAAGAGAATGAACACCATTGTCAGGAAAGCACTCAGAGAGGACAATCCTGTCTCGACAGGTTCCCTCTTCCCTGGCAAGGATGGGGTTTCAGGGAGAGAAAATCCATCCAGCTCATGGATTTCTGTCTTATGCCTTGTCCAAACCCCTGTTCTTCAGCATCCCAATAATTTAGGGCTCTCAGTATCCCCAGAGCCTCCTGGTCTTCCCATGGCAAAGCAAACAGCCCAAGCTTAGGAAGATGGAGCCCCACATGCTCAGAGATGCACCCAGCTGTGCCACAGAAAGACCAAACAGGAACAGGATGGCTGTGCCAGGAGAGGGGCAGCCTCCCTGCTGGAGAGGGAATCCCAGGCACTGGGGAACTCCTCAGCTCTGCAGCCACCCTACCTGGAAGTAGTTGAGCTCATCATCACTGAGGATCTGGTTGTTGTCCTGGTCTGAGAGGTTGAAGATGCGGGTCAGGGCTCGAGCACAGGCGGGTTTGAGCTGCAAGGACCAACCATGGTGACAATGACAGGGCCAGCCACAGCCTGGCCCTTCCTCCTGCAGCCCCACACACAGAGGGCTCCCTTCCTTCTAGGCCTGTACCACAGCCTCCTTGGAGGTGGGAATCATGGAATCATTAAGGGTGGAAAACTGCCCCAAGATCTGAGTCCAGCTGTTCCCCCAGCACTGCCAAGGCCACCACTAGCCCATGTCCCCAAGTGCCACATCCACAGAGCTTTAAAATCCTTCCAGGAATGCTGACTCCACCACTCCACCTGTGCCAGTACCTGACCACCCTTACCATGAAGAAATTTTTCCTAATATCCCATCTAAAGTCAGAGAGGACAATCCATGGGGAATTTTTCTTCCAGACCCTTCCCTCCACAACCAACACACAGCCTGGAGCAAGAGGGCTTCTGCCCCAACACACCCAAGTCTCTGCAGGTGTACTGAGCACAGGAGATGGGCACTGCTCCCTTGGCCTGTCTGTGCCAGCCCAAACCCTCCACCTGCATTCCAAAACCTCCAGCCCAGAGCAGTGTGAGGGAAGGAGACTCCCCAGGAGCCCACCTGCTTCTCCTCTGGGTCGTACAGCGGGGCAGTGGGGTGCAGCACAGCTTTCTGGGCATAGTAAAAGAGCTCAGAGATGTTCTTGAGGTTCTTGGCAGAGCACTGGGGATTCAGAAGAAGAGAGAGGATGATACAGTCTCCCCCAGCCAGACTAGCTGTGCCTCAAAGCCCAGAGCAACATTTGTCCACCATGAGGAAAAATCCAAAGGGACAACCCCCTGGGTTTTGTTCTGGCTTTGCTGTGCCCATTCCACATCCCAGAACCAACAGGGCCTGTGTGGAGCTCCAACTAGAGAGCCACAGAAGGCAGACACAGAAAGCTGCTCCTTGGCAAGGGGTTAAAGGACAGAAAGGCCAAAGGACAGGCTCTCAACCCCTGGACTTGTGCAGAGCAACACCATCAGGGCAGCTCTCCAGGGGCACAGAGGCTCCCTGACTCCCACCAAACCAGCATTCCCACCCCTCAGGGAAGCCCTGCACACCCCCCAGCTCCCTCACCTCCACACAGGTCTCAATCTCCGAGAACTGGTTCATGATGGGCAGGATGACCTCCATGGAGCTGCCCACCTGCAGGTCAGACTTGTTTCCCACTAAAATAATGGGGATTCTAGGAAAAGACACAGAGCACAAGTGAGGCCACCCCTCCCAGCACTGTCCCAGCCACTGGTGCTCCCATGGGCAGGTCAGGGAGGCCCCAGCTCTCCTCTGCAAGGTCCAGAGCAGCTTTCCTGCCTCCCACAGCCGGGAGCATCCATCTGGAGAAACAGACTGCCTGATCCTGCTTATGCTTTCACCAGCAACAATATGCTCAGGAGCCTTTAATCCAGCACAGCAGCCTTCTGCCCAAGAGATCCACACACAAACTAAAGCTTCTGTGCTCCCACATCCCCCTGGCAGCCTCCTCTCCCTGTCTGGCTGAGAAGAGATCAAGGGGGAGAAGGATCCCTCCTCAGTGACCCCCTGCCTCAGTTGGATCTCTGGTGGAGGAAAGTGCCCATGTGCTTCTGCTCTAAGTGGTCTGGCCACAAATCACAGTCCTGGAATGGTTTTGGTTGGGAGGGACCCTAAAGTTCATCCCATCCCACCCCCTGCCATAGGCAGGGACACCCCCATTAGACCATGGCTCCCATTCAACCCAGCTTGCATCAAACCACAAAGCTGGTTTGCTCTCAGTACCCTCAGAAGGAGGTGAGGATGGTGAGCACCCCACAGTCCCCAGAACCCCCCAATTCTGCACCCCCAGATCACACCCCACACAGTACCTGGATCCCTTCTCAAGTCCCCCGTTGACCATGGGGATCCACTTGGTGCGAATCTGGAAGGGGAGCAGAGGGAAAGGGCTGTGAGCACAGCTGGGCAGGGAGAGGCAGCTCCAGGCAGGCAGGAACATTCCCTGCAGCCATCTGCTCCCCAGCATCCCCTCACACCAGCAGGCAGAGCAGCCCCAGGGATGCTGGGTGCCAGCACCAGGATGCAACAAGCCTGTTGTCCTGCTGTGAGTAACAACCTTGGGTGGGACTCAGCTTCTGCTAACAGGAATCTCTGACCCAAAATCCCACAGAGTCAGGGGCCATCAGTACATGTCCACACCACAGGGCAGCACAGAAACCCCAGCACTGGAGCAGGGCTGTGGTGGGGACCCATTACCTTGTCAATGGTGGCCTCCTTGGTGACATCGTACACCATGCAGACCACGTTGGCCTGCAAGAGAAACAGGAGAGGGTGGAGAAGGGGTCCCTGCCACACTTGTGGCAGCAGGGAATGCCAGGGCAGCAGGGAACGCCAGGGCAGCCTGCAGGGAATGCCAGGGCTGCAGGGAATGCCATGGAAGTAGGGAATGCCATGGAAGCAGGGAATGCCATGGAAGCAGGGAATGCCATGGAAGCAGGGAATGCCAGGACTGCCTGCAGGGAACGCCAGGGCAGCAGGGAATGCCAGGGTAGCAGGGAATGCCAGGGTAGCAGGGAATGCCAGGGTAGCAGGGAATGCCATGGGAGCAGGGAATGCCAGGGCTGCAGGGAAGGCCAGGGCTGCAGGGAAGGCCAGGGCTGCAGGGAATGCCGCCTGAGCTGCCAGGGAAGCGCTGGGCCGTGCGCACGTGAGCACAGACACGTACACAGCCCCTCGCACCCTCAGCACGAGCCCTGGAGCTCCTGGGAGCAGCTCCTGTGCCTGAGGAGCTCCTGGGAGCAGCTCCTGTGCCTCAGGAGCTGCTGCTCCCACGCCTGCTGGCCCAGACCCCCTCCCACAGCAGCCATGTCCCGGCTCTCCTTCCCTCCTGACCCCTGCAGACAGGGCCAGCAGTGAGGCTTTATCGGAAGCAGACAGGAGGGATCACTGGTCCTTTCAGCAGAGAGTTTAATGCTAATCCGAGGACACACAAGGGTTTAGGCAGGATTTCCTGGAGCCATTTAAAGCTTCTGTGTACTCCTGCTGTCTGGGTGGTGGGAGCAGGACCCCCGTGCCCACCTTCTCGACTGTTAGCCACCGGGGTTGGGAGATTAAACAGCTTTGCTCACGTGAGAGAGATGGTTTTATTATCCATAATTAAAAGGTCCTCATGCCTGCAGAGTCAAGGTTAATCCCAGGGCAAAGAGCAGCTGGGTCCAACCCAGCTAGACAACTTAATTATTCCTCCACGGCTGCTCTGAGGGCTCCCTCATCCCTCCCTGCCCAGTGCTCGCCAGCAGCTCCAGCTCCCAAATTAACTCCTCTGTGCCACTGCTTCAGCAGGCAGCCACAGGGATCTAAGCAGGAGTCTTGCCCAAACCCAGCAACTGCTCCTCCCTCTTCTGAGTCTGTGGGGGATAGCCCGAGGCTGAGAGCACAGTGTTTGCTCCTGCCTCCTCCTCCTCCTCCTGTGGGCAGTGAGCTGCCCCCTCCACTTGCCTTCTGGAGGCTCCCCGGAGGCCTTGGACAAGCCACACACAACAGCTTACAAGACAGAGCAGGATTAAACAAGCCTCTAAACAAACCAGGAGCATTAATCCATGGATAACCAACTGCCTGTGCCTCTCTGGGTGGCTAACAGGGAGGGGAGGGGAGCAGCCATGTGTTCCCTGGGGACCACAGCCTCCTGTCCCCATCCTGGCCAGCCCTGCTCACCTTGGCGATCTCCTCCTGCAGCTCCTCCTCCGTCTGCTCCGACTCTGCAAGGGGAATGAAGCCATCACCACCTGCCCAGGCAGGGCCACCCTGTCCCAATGCCCTCAGGCAGGCAGGGAAGGGAAGGGGAGAAGCCAGGCAGGACAGGGCCCTACCGGAGTAGTCCACTATGTGTGTGGGGACCTTCTCAGGGGTGACATCGGCTGGGATGGTGATCTCTTCTGCCCGGGGGGGCACCTGCAAAGGCAGCACACCTCCTCCAGCCAAGCAGCACAGGTGACAGGGGACTTCAGAGCCTTGGCCACTGCCAGGGCAGGGTGAGCTGTGGATCACGGATCACTCTTGGCCCACCAGGCTGCAGCAGCCCCCTGCACTCCAGCCCTGGCACAGGTAGTGGCCTCCAGGTGGAACTTCCACCTGCCTCCCTCACACCAAGCTCCTGATCCCAGTGGAGATAAGCCCTGGACACTCCCTGGGCTCCTCTGGTTGTATGGGCTGGGCTGGGAGCAGGGAAGGGGTGCAGGCTGGTCCCCCCAAACCCTTGAGCTGATGCTGCCCAGCACAACACCATGAAGAGCACACATGGGTAGTGGGAGAAACCACCTGAAGCTCAGGGAAAATGTGCCTGGACAGACTGATCCCATTTCCCTACTGTGCTGGGACAGCCAGCTGTTGAGGGGCACATCTGGCTGGATGCTACTGCTCAGAGCACCAAACCCATCTCCAGGGGGTGCAGCAGGCAGGGAATGGGGCTGGCCCCTTCCAAGGGCTCTGTGCTGGTGCCAGAGACCCCCAGCAGTAGCAAGGGGGGCCCTGGGAGGCACCAACACCCTCCTCAGGGTAGAATGAGCTGCAAGTCAGGATGAGCCCCCCAAGAGCACAAAGTGAGGAGAACACCACCACAGCTGGAGCTCCGTGTGGTCCTCACTGAGCTCACCTGAACCAGCCCCGTGGCTGTCTCAGTCCAAGGAGCTGCAAGCACCTCCTAAACAGCCCCACCTCCAACGGGGACACTGGGCACAGAGCTGTCCCACCCCAGACAGCCCCATCTCCAGCAGGGACACTGGGCACAGAGCTGTCCCACCCAGCGAGGGGCCCGGGCTGGGCCGTGCGCGTCCCCTCCTCACTCACCTCTTCAGGAAACTCCTCTCCCACCAGAGCCATGATCAGGGACGTCTTCCCCACCTGGGCTAGGAAATAAAGGGAGGACGTTGACATTGGCACCGGCACGGCAGAGCTTGAGGAGGACAGCGGCAGGTGGGAGCCACGGCCGGAGCGGGGATCGCCCGGTGACAATGACGGGCCCGGTCTGTCCCCTGGTCCCGCCTGTGACGGGGGTCCGCCTGGGCCCCCCGCCCGCCCTCGCCCCTCCCTTGCAGGAGAACCCTCTCCCCCGGGATCTCCGTACTCCCTTCCCCTTGCCGGGGTGGAGGAGCCTCCCCCGGCCCCGGTCCCGTGCCCCCCTCACCCTCCCCGAGCAGGAGGATCCGCACGTCCCGTTTCATGGCGGCGCCGCCGCCTGCCCGGCCCGGCCCGGCCCCCCCCGCTTCCGGCCGCAGCAGCGAGCGGCGGCGCAGAGCGGCGCGGGGAGCGCGGCGCCCCCTGGCGGCGCCAGCACACCCAGACCTCCAGCCTTGGTCTTTGGATGGTTTATTAACGAAAACAAAACGTTCAACGGCAACAAACGGCGAGCGGGGCCGTGACACACATTCCAGGCCCGGGCAGGGCCGCGGGCGGGCCAGCCGCTGCAGCCGTGGGGGCGGCGGTTCGGGCCCGGTTGCGGCCGGAGCCGGGGCCTGTCCTGCTGGAGAAGCGTCGCTGGTGCGGGGCCCGCCCGGCTCAGGCGCCCGGCAGCTCCCACACGAGCACGGCGCTGTGCGAGGCCGTGAGGAGGCGGCGGCCCGAGGGCGCGAAGCGGCAGAGGTGCACGGTGTCGTCATGGCCGGCGTAGTCCTGAGGGGTCCCGGCGGGGCAGGGCTGCAGCCGCAGCAGCCGGTCTGGGGAGAGCAGTGGCTCAGGGCTGTGCCAGGAGGCTCCGATCACCCTCCAGACCCTCCCTGGGGCTTGTCCGTGCCACGACCACCCTTTCCTGTCACTCACAGACCTTCTCCATCTCTACTCCCTGCCAGAAGCACCATTCGTGGTCACCTCCCACCCCTCTTTCCATGTCTTGTTGTGGCCAGAAGCACCATTCGCCCTCAGCCTCAGCCCCTGTCCTTTCCCAGCCACAAGCCCTATTTCCAGTCACCCCCAGCCCCTGTCCTCTCCCAGCCACAAGTCCTATTTCCATTCACCCCCAGCCCCTGTCCCTGTCCTTTCCCAGACATAAGCCCTACTTCCAGTCACTCCCCAGGCTCCCTCCCCAGTGCTGAGCTGGAAGTTGAGCCGCTGAGCTGAGTGACACAGGACAGACGGACCCAAACTGCTCCAGGAGCAAGGTGCCCTTGCCAGGAGCAGGGTCCTGTCTGTCCCCATGCTGTGGGAAGGTCCCTGCTGCCTCAGAGGCTGCAGAAATGGACACAGTCCAGAACCCCAGGAAGTCATTCCAGTGACAAACCCTGCCCATGGCCACGCAGGATTGACCTCATGCATCTCATTTCTGACCCAGGAGCCTCCTGGAGGTTTCTCCTCTCCCTGGACTGTAGCTCCCAGGTTTGAGGACATGTCTCTGGAGGAATGAGGACACTTGTTTCCCCTGTGGCAGAAGAAGGAGGGGCCCAGGCACCCCCAGCACTCACCACCGAAGCCGAGGGCCATGAAAGGTGCAGCTGGGGACAGGCTGAGGGACGTGGCAAAGGCTGGCAGGGAGATCTTCCTAAGCACCTGCAGGCCAGCAAAAGAAACACGGGCAGCTCAAAGGGGAGGGCAGAGCCACAGCTGTGCAGCCACAGCCCTAAGGAGGGTGATGGGGAGGCTGAGGGTGCACAGCTCCTAAAGCTGCCCCAGGCAACCAGGAGACAATGGAGAGAAGAGTGTTGATGCTCTGCAAGCAGCCACCTTCCCCTCCCCGGATCAGGGACTGGCTGCCTTCCTGGATGCAGCCTGAGGCAGGGGCAGGGCTCTGCTGCTCACCTGCGTCACACTCGGGAGATTCCAAGATGAAAATCTGTTCCCTGAGCAGCTGCCTGAGCCCACCCCACCCCTGGAACTGAGGGTAACACACAGTCCCCACGGCCCGTGGCAGGGGACAGGTACCTGTTTCTTCCTCAGGCTGTAGAACAAAGCTTCCTTCTGCAGCCCAAAGCCCACGTAGACCAGGACACCGTGTTCCCAAGGGCAGAACGCAGCCAGGCTGGGAGGGAGGCTGTCCAGACCCTGGAGAGGGAAACCAAAGGCAACAAAACTGAGGCTGGATTCTCTTATTTGGATCAATGAGAGATAAAAGGAGAGCACAGAGGGACCCCATGGCTGTGAGGGTTTGAGCAGTGGGACATGAGTATGGTGCAGGCTGCTTCCTCCCTCTTGCATTCCCATCTCTGGCTCAGGGAATGCAAGGAACAACCACACCCTGCCATGGAAACCTGAAGCAAATCATTTAGTGTTGTACGAGCAGGTCCCATGAGGCTCCAACAGGTTGAATTCCCACTGAGATATTACTGCTGCATGGGCTTGAAGCTGGGATTTGGTTATGGATCAGTTTAACACAAGAAAACAGGGCCCAGGAGGCAGATCTTGAGCAGGGGATGCAAGATCAAACCTTCATGCTGGAGGGAGAGCTGTAGTGAGCTTCTTTCCAGAGCAAATCCATCTTTTTGGAGATGAACAGAAGAATTATTGACAGAGCCCAGGTGCTGCATGGACCCAGGCTGAAGCACTGCCTATTTTCCCCCAAAACCACCCAGTTCCCCTCTGTCTGCCAATGTCACCTGCACCAGGGACCATCTCCATCCTCTCCAACACAGATCCTCCTGCTTTTCCAGCAGGTGTCCTGCTGCCCAAACCCTGCCCCTGGGCTGGAGCCAGAGGCCTGTGCCAAGCAGCAGGGACACACAGGGCTGAGTACTTGGCTCTGGGAAGCCATCACTACGCTCCTGGCTCAGAGCACTCACACTCAGGAGTGTCAGAATTAGCAGCACGCTCATAATTAGCTCTCCCTCCTGCTCACTGCTGCCTGGGCTCTGCTTTGCTGGCACAGGGCTTTCAGCTCTTTGCAGGTGCAGTTTAGGGCTCCCATGCTTAAAATCAGTGCTGCAGGGCAGTCTGGCCCTGCAACTTTATTTCCACACCCAAGAAGGTGCATTGGCAAGACACTCTGAGCTGGACTAACAGAGATGCCTTCCCTAAGCACACAGTCACTCTCAGAGCCTCCCTCCTCCATCTCTGCTGGTGCCCAGCCTCACACCAGGAGCAGGCAGGGCCTGGCAGGTGCTACACTCACCTCGGGGCCAGCAGGGGCTGGGAAGCTGAGCCAGTCGAGGAGCTCACACTTGTCCTGGAGCCAGTCGGAGCCCCAGACGCTGACGCGGCGGTCAGAGCTGGCTGCCAGCCACAGCTCCCCTCCTTCCACCCTGAGCTCGTGGTACTGGGGGCAGAAACACAGCCCTGTTCTGGTGAGCTCCCCTTCTTCCACCCTGAGCTTATGGTACTGGGGGCAGAAACACAGCCCTGTCCTGGTGAGCTACCCTCCTTCCAACCCTCCTTCTCATGGTACTGGGGGCAGAAACACAGCCCTGTTCTGGTGAGCTCCCCTCCTTCCACCCCGAGCTCGTGGTACTGGGGGCAGAAACACAGCCCTGTCCTTCTGGGGGCACAGAGGCTTTGAAGGAAGGGGACAGCAAAGAGTGGGACAGGAACTCCATGGGGCTTGTGTTTCAGGGATGAAAGCCAGGATTAACCTCTGTTTGTGGCTGCTCCATCACTGCAAGTGTCCAAAGCCAGGCTGGACAGGGCTTGGAGCAACCTGGGACAGTGAGAGGGGTCCCTGCCCATGGCAGGGTGTTGCCACATTTCTCTTCACAGAAAAAACCAAGGCACAATTCTTCCCAAGGATTTCTGAGATTCACATTCTCTGAACCTCAGAGAAAGGGAAAACAGAATTCTTATCACTTGCTGTGCCTGTGTTGTGCCAAAGTAGAATGCAATATGGAGATTGTTTATCCAAAGTGAGGATGTTTTCTTTCCTTGGCCTATCAGGGCCAAGAGTGTGTGTGTGGGGACTGCTGGGTGACAGTCATGAGATTCAGTGCAGTGTGAGCAGGTGTGTGCAGAGTGAGTGCTCAGCAGATTCAGTTTAGATTAAATGTATATAGTATAGTATAATAAAGTAATTAATTAACCTTCTGATATCAATGGAGTCAGATGCTTCATTCTCTCCCCTTTGTCGGAGTTACCTTTGATTTACAATAGCAGGGGGCTGGAAATGGATGATTTTTAAGGCCCTTTCCAACCCAAATCCTGGTCTGAACAACTCAGTTCTCTTCCTTGGGACACCCTGTGGATCTGCACATCTCCTAGGGGAGTTATTTCCAATACCATGTGTCCCCTAACAACGTCCTTCACCTCAAATCAAGGAGGATTTCCTCACTCTCAGATTACCAGGAAACACAGCCTTGCAGTATAGATCATCTTAAAGCCTGAGAGCTTAGGGAAAACTATTCCCATTTCTGCTGTGCAAAGGGAAAAAATTCTCCATGAAGAGCAGGATAAAGGAGTACCAAACCATCCCACTGCTGCACAGCCAAGTCTTCCCAGCTCCACAGAGGAGCCAAAGACCCTTTTTGGGGGCCACAGGGCTGCAGGCTGACAGCCTGGGCTGCCCCTAAGGGGTGCTGCTCTCCAAGAGCCTGTGGCACAGGTTCATGTCACACCTGTGTGCAGGGTGTCAATAACTGCCACCAAAGGTCCCCCTGCAGGCACAGCCTCACTCAGGCTGCACCTGCAATACATGGAGATTTATTCCACTGAACATATCCCTGGAAAAACTGATCAGAAGTTGCCGGAGGGGATGCAGGAAGATTTCCAAAGAGGAGCAGCAAGGGACACCAAAGCAAACTTGCTGACCAGAGCTGTGCAGTGACAGATGGGGACTGGGGTCACTCCTGAGGTCTCACCTGCTTCCTGGTGCACTGGAGAACAGTGATGGGGGAGCCTTTGTGGTCAGCCAGGACATGGATGGTCATTCCAGTGCGAGGGCTGCTGACAGCCACTATCCCATCCTTGCCCCCAGATAGGATCATTTCCCCTGGTGGCAGAGGAGAGGAAAGAATGGGACACTTCTTGTAGGAGGAAAAAAGGGTCAGAGGAGAAAGGTCCAAGGCTATGGGATACCAGTGTCCTGAAACACTGTGAAAGGCTGGGAACACCCCAGTAAAGGGCTGGGTATGATGAGATGTCTCAGAGAACACATTAAACCTCCACACTGAAGAAGAGACACATTAGATCATAAAACAAAAGTGTTGTACCCAAACCCCTTGGCTAACCCAGAGCCAATGCACCTCCTGTGTCCCACCCATCACGTGCCCAGCTGGCAGAGTCACCAGAGCTCGCTGAGACAAGTTCTGGGGCTCTCCCTGGCCCTGGGGTTTTGGGAAGGAGGCCGGGACACAGAGCAGCACCAAGCCACATTCCCTGAGCTCCCATGTCCCCAGTGTCCCCTCAGGCAGGCTCACCATCAGTGGAGTAGGTGACTGCTGTCAGAGCAGCAGCGTGGGGGTGCATTTTCAGCTCCATCTCTGTCCTGGAGACACTGAACACACGGACAGTGCCATCACTGTACCCTGCCACCACGTGCTGGCTCTCGCCGGGACGAGGCCACACACCAACGGGACGAGGCTTCCAGGCCAGGCACTGGCAGCTCTGCAAGGAAATTGGCAGAGACCTGGTGACACAGGGGACACTTCCCTGTGCCAAGAGGAAGGGACTGATGTGAATCCTTACCTGGTTGAGCACCTGGAACTGCACCACCAGCTCGGTGCTGCCCAGAGCCCAGATCCTCACGCTGCCGTCCTCCCCACATGTGGCACAGTGAGTCTCGTCAGGACTGAAGCACACCTCAGTCACCTGCTCCAGGGAAAAGGCACACAGCAGGGCTCTAAGGGTGCCACAGCCTAGAGCACATCACCTGCCCTTTATCCCCAGGATGCTGCTCATGGGACACACCAGATGAGAGGGAACAAAAAAGATGGTGCAGAGCTTTGCTTTTGGGCTAACAGGACAAGAGGGAATGTCCTCAACTTGCACCAGGGAAGATTTAGATTGAATATTAGGAAGAATTTAATCATAGAAATGGTTGTAAAAGCACTGGCACAGGGCAGTGGTGAAGTCACCGTACCCAAGAGTATTCAAAAATATTCACCATATCCAAAAGTGTTCAAAAAATGTGTAGGTGTGGCATGTAGGGACATGGTTTAATGGTGAATGTCATAGTGGTGCTGGGTTGGTGCTTGGACTTGATGATCTTAAAGGTCTTTTCCAATCTTATCAATCATGGCAAAGAGTAAACCCAGCCCCAAAGGTAGGACCAGGCACTGTGCACAGTAAACCTAACCCCAAAGGTAGGACTAGGGCAAGGTGCACTGCAAATTGTCATAAAATACCTTCTCTCCCACCATTTGAACCCTTTTTTTCTGTAGCAGAAAGAGACCCTGAAGCAATACCAAAACTCAAAGCAGCCCAGCCCCCTGACCTTGTTCTTGTGGCCGCTGATGAGTCGGATGCTGGTGCTCTCCAGCCAGTTGATGTACCACAGGGTCCCTGCCGTGGTGCCCACAATCCCCATCTCCAGGGAGTCATCAAAGGCTGCGCTCACAATGGTCCCATCCAGGGTGATCTCGTGCTCCAGCAGCACTGAGCCAGACCTGCAGGAAGGCAGGGTGGGAGAAGGACTGGCTCAGATGTTGGAACAGCCACTCTGCCTGCTTTAAATGTAACTTTCTAATGAGCCAGTTCAGTGAGGGGCTCCTGTCCATGGAACAGTTACTGGGAGAGCTGGGGTTGTGCATCCTGGGAGCCCTCAGAGCCCCTTCCATGGCCTAAAGGAACTCCAGGAGAGCTGGAGAAGGACTTTGGACAAGAGCCTGGAGTGACAGGATAAGGGAGAGGGGCTTCCCACTGTCAGAGGGCAGGGTTGGATGGGATATAGGGAAGGAATTCTTTCTGTGAGGGTGGGGAGGCCCTGGCACAAGGTGCCCAGAGCAGCTGTGGCTGCCCCTGGATCCCTGGAAGTGTCCAGGGCCAGGCTGGACAGGGCTGGGAGCAGCCTGGGATAGTGAAAAGAGAATTGGAATGGGATGGTCTTGAAGGTTCCTTCCCACCCAAACCATTCCATGATTCTGTGATTTTTACTTCAACCATCTTTTTACAGGAAAGAAAAGAATAGGGGATGCAATAGCATGAGAGAAGAAACAAAGGCAATGTATTTTCCCTAATTGTCCTAAAGAAATTCCTACAAACCACAGACACAAACTTCAGGCACAATAAACACCCACTTCCACTATTAAGAGGGTTCAGCTACCTGTGGCAAAAATTGAGTCAAAAGATCCAGACAGAAAGAAGCAGCGGTCACGGGATGGAGAAAAAAAGCTAAGGATGAAGAGCAGCAGGAGCAGCGTGGTTGCACGTGGTCTCTGTCTGCAAAAAGCCACCTCTCAGACAGGTCCTGGGGGCTGCCAGGTGAGAGACCATGAGCTCCTACCTGGCATGGGGCCCTTTCAGCCTCAGCTCCTGCACGCTGCCCACGGACCACAGGCGGATGCGCTTGGTGTTGCTGCCGCTGAGCAGGCGCTGGTCCCGGCACAGCAGCACCCCTGGGGAGGAGGAAGGGCTCCTGTCAGTGTGCAGGGTCCCTGCTGGGTGTGCTGGGGGTAAAGTATGTGTGTGTGCTCTCTGACAGCTGGCAGAGCTGGGGCAGGTGTCCTCTGTCCATGGGGCAGTTTTTTCTCTCCCACAGCCAACCCTCCCTCCAGGAGATCTCTGCTGTCCATGGCCACTGAGTGTCCCTGCAGGGCTGAGCCAATCCCAGCATCCCATGGGGAGATGCTCCGCCCAGGGGAGGAGCCAAGCATTCCTGCCTGGATCCAATCTGAGCCTGGCACAGCACAGCAGCCTTTGCCCCCTGCATTGCCAGAGGAGCAGCTTTCTGCTGCCCTGCATGGCCAGAGGGAGCCCAGGCCCATCTGCAGCAGCCCTGGAGCTGCAGAGGAAAACTCCCCCCTTGTGCAGGATCCCTGGGGCAGCAGAGCCACAGCTGGCACTGCAGGAGGGCCATGGAATGAGACTGCTACCAGCACCCTGACCAAGAGAGTGTCAGCTCCTATTCTGACTCTGGCAGTTTTTTGGTTTCTGGTTGTTTTTTGTACTATGGCATTTGTATTTTTTAATTTTTTCTAGTAAAGAACTGTTATTCCTATTCCCATATCTTTG
>JAHXMQ010009721.1:13802760-13815338 GCA_020466415.1 Ammodramus savannarum pratensis | reverse complement strand
TTAGAAAGTTCTATATTGCCTTGTAACAAAGAACTTGTGACTACTTTGTGCTATGGCCAACTGCCTGCTCCTCTAAAATCTCATGGCCTCTGAGACTGATGTTTGTCTGAGCTATGAATTGTTCCTAGCCTGACAATGGTCCCATCCCTTTATTACAGGTGGTGACAATGATACCCTGTCATCATCCCTGGGTGCTCCTGACAGCCACTCAGGCAGCAAAGTGGGAGAGTACTACAGCCCAGCACTGTTTTACAGACTAGAGGGCTGTGGGTGCTTTGGCACAGGCTGCCCAGAGCAGTGGTGGAGCCACCATCCTGCAGGAGTCAAACAGATTGTGGATGTGGTGCTCAGGGACATGGCTTTATGCTGGACCTGGCAGTGCTGGGTCAGTGGTTGGACCTGATGATCTTAGAGATCATCTCCAACATTAATGATTCTTTAAAGCCCCCAGGAGACCCAGGAGCCTGAGGAAACCCAGATCCATTGCCACCCCACCCAATCTGCATCCAACACAGCAAACTGGTTTCCAAGCACAGCTGAAATGGGAAGTGTGTGAGCTCAGGGCTCCTCTCCCAGCACATTCCCCTTGCAGCCCTGGCACTGCACCCACCGATCTCGCCTTCATCAGCCTCCCACGTCATGAAGCAGGAATTGGTCTCTGTGTCCCACACACAGATCTGGCCTGAGTTTGTCCCAGTGTAAAGGAGAGCCTCAGCACCATAGCAGAGAGATGTCAGCTCCACCAGCCCCAGCACGTCCGGGGCAGGGGCACGATGAACCTGCCAGAGCACAAAACCAGCAATGTCAAAGGCAATGAACATGCTTAGATGTATCAAGAGATAAAACATCCTCCTCCCCTCAATTCCTGCAGTCAATGCCTCAAATACAACCAAAAGCTGTTTGTGCACAGTCATATTACCTCACTGAGAGAAATCATCAGCTCTCACAGAGCCCTCACCAGGAGCTTGGAAAATAAGTCAGAGATGCTGAAAATAAACCTTAAAAGGTAAAAGGAAGGTTTACCTTGAGTCTGACAGCAGCTTCCTGCTGCTCCAACACCCAGAAAGTCACAGCTCCCCTCCCCACACAGGCAAGGTCTTGGTGAGAGAAAGGGCTAAAAGCCACATCATGGAGAGGCTCTGAGATACAAGTGGACAGCACGAGCTCATAGGTGTGGGTGCTCCACAGAGCCATGGTCTGGTCACTGTAGTCCCCTAAGGAGAAAGGGAAAGAGAGCAGGAAGAACTCTGCTGCCTCAGGATGCTCACAAGCATCCACACAGCACACTCACATCAGCTGTGCCACCCTTCATCCAGCTATTGGGAGACAACTGTCCAAACACCACTCCAGGCATGGACACAGCTCCTCCTGTGCTCAGCACAAGCTGCACAACACGACAGAGGCCTGCCCAAATTAAGGACAGACAGAACTGGCCCAGCACCTCACCCTGGAGATTATAGCAAGGCTGTCCTGGCAGTGGAGTCACCTGGAACAGCCAGGGCTGGGACTGAGCAGGCAGAGCCATGTCAGAGCAGTTTCTCCACCCTTGGGAGTCTCTGCACACCTTGGGAATGCCCCACACAAACTCTCCAGTGACACTGGGCACTCAGGGCTAACCCTGTCTTGACAAAGAACGGGATGTCACCTTTGCCAAGATCCCAGCTGAGGTGGGAGCTGAGCTCCATGGAGCCACCACAGCTGGGTGGGAGCAGAAGGCATTGGTCTCAGTGATGGCAAAGCTCCCAAGCTTCCAGAGTGCTCAGGAGGACAGTGCTCTCCTGTAGCCTTCCCCAGGCTCCACAGGCTCTGTGGAGACTTTCAGCTTTTCCCTCCCCTGCAGCCCAGACCAGAGCTGAAGGAGGAGAGCTCCTCTCCCACACTGCTCCCTGAAGAGCACAAAGCTCCCTTTTCTCTCCAGCAAAATCTGCTTTTCTCTCCAAAGGCAGCCTCACCAGCCTGGAGGGAGTGTATTGCCTGCTCCACAGGTCCCCTCTCATGCAAAACAAGAGCTTCCTAATTGCATGTTGTCCTTTAAATGTCCCCTGCCTGAACAAAACAGACAGCTTGAGCATCCATCCTGTGCTGGCATGGCTGCCTGGCAGGAGGCTCACAGTTGGGAGCCTGGCTACTTCTGTCCAAGTCCATCTAGGCAGCAATAACAAGTCCAGAAGAAGGCTTTTCCCTCTGCACACTATAAATAGTAACCACAAACCATTTGCAGGGGGTCTAAGAAGCACCAGTGAGTCAGGAGAAGAAAGCTCTGAGTGCTGCATTCCCTGCTGTCCCAAAGATACCACAGCACAGCTTCCTGCCCACGAGCCTGCTGCACATCTGGCAGGTGTTTGGTGCTCAAACACCCTCCTGCCATGAGCTGTCTGCTCTGGGGTGCAGCCCTGCACCCACAGCTGCTGTGACAGGAGTGCTCACCTATGGTGACAAGGAATCTGTCATCCCAGGAGAATGCCATGGCTTGCACTTGCGTCTCATGGTAGAACAGCTCTGCTGTGCAGGCCCCATCCTGGGTGCTCCAGATGCAGATCTGACAGTGGGGGTCTCCATCCTTCTGCCCTGAGGCAGAGGCAAGAACCTAACACAACAATGTGCAAGTAATTAGAGAATGTGTAATTAGAGAATGCTCGTTAGCCTTAACGTTCTTTTCAGTTATCTCACATTAAAGGGATGTGGCTGGCAAATGGGGAATTCAGTGAGAAACAACCATTCAGTGATGGCAGGAGGGAAAGGCAGCATCACCCACAGGAAGAGAACAGCGTTTACAGAATCACTGATGTTGGGAAAGATCTCCAAGACCATCAAGTCAACCTGTGACTGATCCCCATGTTATCACCCAGCCCAGGGCATGGAGTGCCACATCCAGCTTCTCCTTGGACACCTCCAGGCATGGGGACTTCACCACTCCTGGGCAGCCCCTTCCAATGCCTACCCACCTTTTCCATGGAGAAATTCTTCCTGAACCTCCCCTGGCACAGCTTGAGGGCCCCTCTCATCCTGTCCCTGTTCAGAGAGCATAGTCCGACCCCTGCCCAGCTGTCCCCTCCTGTCAGGACTTGTGGAGAGCCACCAGGTGACCCTGAACCTCCTTTTCTCCACATCAGACTTGTGCTCCAGCCCCTTCCCCAGCTCTGTTCCTTTCTCTGGACATTCTCCAGCACAACAGAGAGCTAACTCCAAAACAATCTCCATAGCCTCCAGGCAGAAGGAGGAACAAACCCCAACAAATGGGATTTTAGGCTGTGGGACTGCAAAGCCACAGGGACCAGCCCTGTGCTGGGGCAGAGCAGCCCCTCCCACCTGGGCGTGGTGGCTCAGGGCGAGAGTGGCGATCTCCTCGGCGTGGCCCAGCCAGTGGCTCTGCGAGCCCGAGTGCAGGTCTTCAACCACGATGACGCAGCCGCAGGAGTAGGCGAAGAAGCCTGGCAGAGGAGGGGGAGGAGAGGGGATGTTTTCATGGAAAGGCTGCACATACAGCCCCCACCACAGCCCACGTGGAAAATTCTATGATTCATTAATACGTAAAAGCTGAGTCTTTGATGCTGCTCAGCAGCAGCAGGTTGGGAGCGGGGTGAAATCTCACTTTCCCTAACCTGAGTGAAGCAGAGCTGCTGGCCACCATTCCAGCTGGAGAAAGGAGGCAGGATGGGCTTTGGGAGCTCCCCTCCTGCTCTGTCCACTCAACAGCTGGAGCCTGAGTCTGTCCCATCAACTAAAGCTTGCCAACAGCAAGGAGCTACTGGATTTTACCAACACAGAGAAGCTCTGTGTTCAAGCACAGATCCCAATCCAACAGTCAGATCATAACCTCACTCAGTACACACCTCTAAAATCACAGAATAGAATCACACATTGCTTGGGTTGGAAGGGACCTTAAAGCTCATCTCCTTCCACCCCCTGCCATGGGCAGGGACACCTTCCATCATCCCAGGCTGCTCCAAGCCCTGTCCAACCTGGCACTGGGCACTTCAGGGATCCTGAGGCAGCCACAGCTGCTCTGGCAACACATCCCAGCCCTGCAAAGGATTCCCAGTGTACCTGTGTCTGGGTTCCACACCATATTCCCTCTGCCATTCCCATTGTAGCCGATCACTGCTTTCAGCTTCAGCACCTCACTGCCCACTGGAGGAGACACGAAACTCTGCAAGAAAAACAGACACTGGCTTAAAATAATCTCTGGAAGAATGGTCTGGTCAGATGCATCAACACCCACACAGGAAAAAGTGAGTGTCCTCAAACACATCCCACACAGATCCATGCCAACACTCACACAATTCCATAACGGAAGAGACAAATAACATTCTATAACAAAAGAGACACTGCCCCAGCACAGCCAGGCACAGATGCTTTTAGATAGGGGACAAAACAGGCTGGCAGCAAATGCCCAGCCAAGGAGCAGCTGCTAATCCTGCTGGGAAAGAGTTCCACGGGTTTGGCTGACTTGGGATGCAGATATTTCAACAGGAAGAGAACTGGGAGAAAAATGCTGCCAGGTGGGGGGGCAGAGGAGAGGAGTGGGGATGAAATCTGGATGTAGCTGTTCTCCCAGCACTAGCAGCAGAGCTTAGGGAAGGGCTGAGTTAAGTTTCTGTTTGATCCCTGCTGTGTTTGTTAACAGAGCAGGAGCTGTGCTGTGTCTCTCCTCACTACGCTCCACGGATTTGCCTTCCCCAGCCTGCTCTGCCAATGCAGCTGCTCGCAAATATGGGAGCACAATGAATCACTCCATTGCTCACTCGTCTTTCACTCTCAATAGCACATGCCATTTCCACTCCTTTTGAATAAAAATGTATGCAGATTTGGGCAACACAAAAAGAGTTGAGCACAACTCACTTTTTACTGGCCTGGGAAGAGTTACATGTAGAAGAGAACAGGGAATTAACATTAGGATTGCTGTGCTGAATATCAGCCCAGGGGTATAGTTCCCAAATTGCTTTCCAACAGAGAACAAAATGGAGACAATTTGGAAATCCACCTACCCCAGCCCCAAAATGCCTGTTCTCCACCTGGTAACCAGCACAACTCTCACCTGGGGGAGCACTGATGCCTTGAAGCGAGGGGTGAAATGCCGGTAGGAATCTGGGCGGATGCAACATTTGGGAGCTCTGGTTCCCTTCCTGGGCTCTGCCACACAAAGAAGGAAGTGGTACCTATGGGATGCTGCTCCTGGGAAGGGCTTGGGAGCAGCAGCCAGGCTGTGGCTTGCTTATATTCAGGTGCTGTGCATGTGTGAACACACACAAGGCAAAAAGCAAACTGCAGTGTCACATGTGGCATATCCCAAGTGGGAAAGGACCCACAAGGATCCTAAGTCCAACCCCTGGCCCTGCACAGACACCCCAACAATCCCACCCTGCACCTCAGAGCATCATCCAAGTGTTCCTGGAGCTCTGGCAGCCATGCCCATTCCCTGGGGAGCCTGTTCAATCAATGCCTAGCACTCTCTGGGAGAAGAACCTTTTCCTGATATCCAGCCTGACCCTCCTTGACACAGCTCCAGCCATTCCCTGGAGTTCTCAGTTCCTTTCCCACTTGTAGCAATGTATCTGAACAATTTAGACCACAGTGTGCACCAGCCATTTCACTTGTAACTGTTCTAACCAGAATCTTCTCAAAGCTCTCTAAAATTCAAAGTTACTAAGATGTAAACTGTACTAAAATAAGAAAGAAGAAACTAAAAAACTGAATTCCAAGACCACAAAGAACTGTAAACCACCTAAACTATAACCAATCACATATTCTTAAAAGTACATACAAAACACATAGACAAACAAAAACACCAACAAAAATATGTAATCAGCAGAGTTAGAATACATAAATAAGTACTTAATGCAAACAATAAACAGCTTCTACTTAATCATATTAATTAGTTATCCAAGAATCCTACATTTCCCACACCACACTGCAAACAGCCTAGGGACACCCACACCTTGTGCTCTGGGATCCCTGTGAAACCACGAGCCCCACAGCTCCAGCACTGGGGGCAGTTTTATCCTGAGGCTTTCCAACAAGTCCTGCAGGGGCTGAGCACTGGCAGCTGCCTGCTCCTGGCAGGCTGCCACACACCACTGCAGCTCCCAGGCTGTGCAGCTATTAATAGAGCCATTGGGAGCTTTAATTGCAGCTGGATTTAATGGGACGTGCCACTCAGAGATGATACTGGCTCCAGGCTGAAGGCAGGCTGCTGGTGTGCCCAGAAGCAGCAGCAGGGAAAGAGCCAGAAAAACGAGCAGATTTAGGGATCAATGTGAGTCCTCCTCAATACTGAGTGCCCTTGGAAGGTCATAGCCAAGGGAAAATTCCTAAGGAACACATTGCAGCCTTTCACCTCACAGCTCAGAGCACGTGGCTGGGTCTCTCTGCCCATAATAATAATAATAATAATAATGACATTTCTTTGGTTTTGGGGACAACCAAGCTGCCATGCAGGCCTGCAGCTCTGTACAATATCCCTGGATTTACCGTTTGCTGCTTTTTCAGGAGACCTCAAGCTCTCCTGCCTCACTCTGGGCCTCACAACAGGCTCCTCATTCCCATCTGAGTCCACCACAATGACTGAGGCATCTCTGTGCTCATTTGTCACCTTCCTGCTGCTGCCTGGCAGTTCTGCTTCCTCCTCCCTGTCTGATTCAGAGGAAATACCTGGAGAGAGAAATCAGGGTGAAGATGGAGCCACCCATGTCCTTTCAGGACCACTTCACATGTGCCTGACCCCTGCTCTGTGGAACAGCTCAGCTGTTAGGGTGGAGAGCAAAGCAGACAATTCCTAGAGGAATGACCAACAAGGAGTTTAGCACAGTCAGAGAGGCTGGGTACCTCAGTGCATGCAGGAGAGCAGAGGATAAAGGGGTGCTGAACCCCAGTTAAGCCCAGCTCAGGGGAAGGAATTGCAGACTGGTCTGCCAGAAGGGGTCACAGGTAGGGATGGCTCCAAGGATGCTGCTGAACTAGGCAAGTTTTTCCTAAAACAAGGTTAATTTTCCCCTTTCCTGCAAGGAGTTCCTCTTACTTTGAAAGCCTGCTGGGTGGACAGAGCTGATATCCAGACACGGTGGGGAGGACAGCAGTGGAAGAGGCACTGTCTGCCGAGGGGTCTCAGAGCCATCCTTGGGCTTCCCAGAGCTGCTGTCTGGGAAAGAAAAGGGCTTGGTGTCACTTCAGCCCATGCTCCTCTCAAACTTCTGGATGGTAACACCTCAGCTTCCACAGAAACCACTTCTCTGTGTTTTAAGAAAGAGAGGGACAGAGAGAGAAAGAAGACAGAGGAGATGGAGGCAGAGAAAGACAGAAGGCAAAAGCTGAAAATCTACCAGAAAGCCCAGAGTGGCTCTGCTCAGAACATCCCCACCTAGGCAGACTGAGAGGTGCTGCCAATTAATTTGAGATTGTCCTTCAAGGCTAATTAGATGGTTTGCCCCCCACTACATGACCCTCTCAGGGAAGAAACATCCCCCCAAATCCCTCTGGGAAAGCTGCCAGCACAACTCATGGGAAGAGGCAAACTCACCTGGGTTCAGCACCGGAGTGGACACGGGGGAACGAGCCCTGGGAAGGGGAGGAGACTGGAGTCACACAGGGATGGGGCAGGGACAGGGGACACACACAGGCACTGCCAGCACCATTACCTGCCTGGGGATGACTTGACTGGAGGTGGAGCCAGGAAATCCCAGAGGAAGATGGCATCCCCAATGCTGATGACATGCTCTTGGTCAGGGGTGAAGGCGACCTGGTGCACAGGCTCTGAGTGCCCGATGAACACCTGGGAGAGAGCAGGCCTTGAATCCCCATCACCACCTGTCCTGTCAGGATGGGGTTACTCCACTCCCTGTCCTGCCCAGCCAGGGTCTCCAGGCCTCAGCAGAAGGTCCAGAAGAGGATCTATCACATGTACAGTTCTCACACCCGTGGGCTGATCAACCCAGGGCCGACCTCCAACACTCACTTGGGGAAGGAAGCAAAAGCTGAAGAGTCCAAAGTCTTATCCTATCTCTGAAGCCTTGGATGAACCATTTTCTTCTCCATTTTCTCTCTCTGTCCCTAACACAGAGCTATCACCTACCTCTGTCCTTTGCATCTCTCACTGGGATGGCTCTGGCAGCCCCAGCCTGTGCCCACTGCTGGGCACAGTGTTGGATCAGGGCTGCATTTCTCTGTTGGGCAAACTGGGACTGGGGACACTGGGCCAGGTCACACAGAGCCCATTTGCTGCTCTCTTTCCTGGGGACTCACAGTGCAGCACCACCCCCTTCCCCCTGGGTGGGCAGTACCTGGAAGTTGATGGTGAAGCGCATCCTGTAGTCCCACACCTTGATGACCTTGTCACCAGCAGTCAGCAGGTACTGGCCATCCTTGCTCAGTGCCAGGGAGGAACAGCTCAGCTTGTGCACAGGGGACACCTGAGGACAAGAAATGGCACCAGCAGCCTTAGCTGAGCTGGTTCATATCCTTCTTTACACTTCAGCAAAGAGAACAGCAGTGTGACAGTGTGGAAAACAAGGACAAGCTCAGTCTCACCCTGAGCATGAGCACTCTGGGACAGCTGCAGGCTTCTCACTTGTGTTGCTTTGAAGCCTGTGAGCTCCAGGAGGAGTTTTTCTCTCATTTAACCTCCCAGAGAAACAAGAAGTGCCCAGCCCCCACAGGAGACCTGGGGGATGAATTTCAGTGTCCTACCTCTCGCACCAGCCGTCCGGTTTTTGCATCAAGCACAAGGATTTTATTGGAAGAAGTGGATACCAGGAGCTCTCCCTGAGGCACAGGACCAAAGCAGACCTTCACTGCAGAATCCAGGATGGTGCTGTGCAGGTCCAGGATGCTGATGTCCACCCTCAGCAGCTGTGGAACAAAGAGCCACTGAACAAGACCGCAAGAGCCCTAGGATTGCTCCTAACACAAAGCTGTGGAGCCCCCTGGACCCTTCTCTTTCCACTTAACGAGGGGCTGCAGGTCCAGGCAATGCCCAGGAGAGAAGGTCAAGAGAGAGGTGAGAGCAGACAGCCTCCACAGCACCTCCCAAATTATCTTTCTAGCAGAGAATGAAGGCAGAGGAGAAGAAACTTTGAATGTGTTATTTCTGTCTCACAGAAGGGAAAGCAGGGAGCTCATAGTCAGCCCCATGCCCTGATCCACCTCCCTGGCTGCTGCCTGGGGGTTCCCAGGGGACAGCCCTGTCCCCAGAGTGAGGGGACTCTGCTGGGTACCTCATCGAGTGAGCAGGCCTCCATCACTGTCACCACGTACTTGGAGGGCCCCACGAAGGCCAGCAGGCGACTGTCCCCACTGAGCGCCAGGGTGTCCACGCCACTGCCACCATCCCGGGCCACCACATTGCCTGGGGACACAGCAAGGCAGTGAGCAGCAGCAAAGCCCACTCTGATGGTGCTGCTCAGGAGCTGCTCAAGAAAAAAGCAACCTGTGCTCTAGGAGATGCTGCAGGTTTTATTTACACACCCAGAATGTGCAGTGAAGCACCTCAAAAACGAGGTTGAGATGCACAGCTTGTTGCCTGAGTGAACATGCAGTGTTTTCAAGGAGAGCAGAACAAAGTCAAAGGAATAAAATTGATCTCAGGGCTTATTTTTTAGTGTTACAAGGGGCTGTAATGGGGAGCTCTGTGAGATCTCAGCTGCAGCCTGGGTGTCTGAACCCAGAGCAGAATGAGGTCAGTGCTCACCACCTCCACACTGATGTCAGTCCAGGGCAGAGAGACCCAGAGGTCTGAAAATCACAGAAATTACAGCAATTCTCTGTATTTATTCCATGACCATAATTCCACTGCTCTGTCCCTGGAACGTGACCAGGCAGCAAACACAGTTTCAGAGCAGAGGCACCACGTGAAGGTCCAGCTGCAGCACTGACACCAAACCTGGTTTATTTTAGATTAATTCCCTGATTCCTCCAATCCCCGTTCCTTATGCTGCACACCTCCTGGGGCAGGTTCCTCCTCTTTGTGCAGTATTACACTGTATAAAAATCAGATTTCCCTTTCCCTGCCCAAGCTTGTGCTGTCACAACTCATTTCCAAAGTGTACATTAAATGTGACACTAATTTTTCCTAACTGCCTTGCCCCTGCCCTGCCTCCAGCTCTCCACCAGCTCCATTCATCAGCACAGAGCAGCTCTGCTGCAGGCAGGATTAGGGCAACAATCCACTTCAAACAAATTAAACTGCACATGTACAGAATGGAAAGAGTCAGGGCTTGGGCATGAATAAATCTCTGTGACCCTAGCACATTAATGAAATCATCAGAGCAGCAGGATGAGAGGGTTTGAACCAGGACAGGTAGGGAGTGCTGGCAGTCACTGGGGTTTGCTCACACAGAAGGTACAAACAGAAATCACAGAATTATTGAGGTTGGGAAAGCCCTCTAAAGTCATCAAGTCCACTAAAACGTGCCTGCAGGTGCCACATCCACATCTTTTATATCCTTCCAGGGATGGTGACTCCACCACTGCCCTGGCAGTGGCAGCTGTGCCAGTGCCTGACCACCCTTCCAATGAAGAAATTCTCCCATGATCAAATCTAAACCTCCCTTGGCACAGCTTGGGGCCATTTCCCCTTTGTCCTGTCCCTGTTCCTTGGGAGCAGAACCGTACCCTTACCCAGCTGTCCCCTCCTGTCAGGACCTGTGCAGAGCCACAAGGTCCCCCCTGAGCCTCCTTTTCTCCAGGCTGAGCCCCTTCCCAGCTCCCTCAGCCCCTCCTGGTGCTCCAGCCCCTCCCCAGCTCTGTTCCCCTCTCTGGACACACTCCAGCCCCTCAGTGTCTGCCTTGTGAGGGGCCCAGAAGTGCCCCCAGGACTGGAGGTGCCTCAGCAATGCCCAGAGCAGGGGGAAATGCCAAAGCTCAGAAGGTTCACTGGGAAATATCACTCCAAGCAGGCTGAGCTTGGGCTGGCTCTGGCGTCAGCATGTCTGTGCTAACAGAGAAAAAGAAGAAAGGCAATCCCAACCCCAGGGTCTTACCCAGGACTCTCAGAACCTGAATTTTTTGTGCCACAAGTCTGTACAGAGCCAGAGTTCCCTGCAGGCAGGAGCTGAACATCAAATTTCCATCTGGAGAGAAGGTCAGCCCGGTGACTGCGGTGCGGTGCTGCCTGAGAGGGGGCAGAAAACATGGAAAAAGGGAAGAGAAAAAGGAATCACAGACAGAGGGAACAGTGGTGATTTGAGTGTAACACTGTGAAGAACACAAGAGGATAAATTAACCAGGAACAGAGCAGGACCCTGCTGTGCTCACCCCTGCAGCAGTCCAGGACAAACAACACTCTGACTGTCACAAAACCGAGCAGTGAGTGCAAGCTCCAGCCTGGATGGAACCTGCTCCTTCTCCCTTTGGAGCATCCTCCAAACCCCACACTGAGGCTCACAAGGCTCCCTGCCCAGCTCTTTCCTCCTGCTGTCCACTGGAAAGTCACAATGAAAGCCCTCATGGCTTTCACAGCTTGGGCTTTCATCAGCCGGAGCCTTGGCACAGCAGATCTGCCCCAAGCCCACCCAGCTGGGACCTGAGGCTTGTGGAGCTCCATGAGTGTCACTGTAGCTCTGTCTCATCATCAGGACACCCAGTTGCACCCCTGGAGCTCCCACTTCACTCACTTGTGCTCCAGCAGGAGGTCAGAGGCAGCCAGGTTGAAGATCCTCACCACCCCGCTGTCGAAGCCACAGGCCAGCATCTTCCAGAAGGGGTGGAAGGCCACAGTACAGGGAGTTTCCTCTGCAGCTGAGAAGTCATACAGCTGCAGGGAAGAGACACCACAGGCACAAAGCTGGAGAGGACTGGAGCTGCAGCTGGACCCAACAAGTGATCAGCCTCACATCTCCACCATGAGCATGTCCCTGCTCCTGCCTGGACGGATCCAAATCCCACTGAAGTCCTGGGTCTTTGGGTACTCAGATAAAGCCCTTGGGTGTTATGGTTTGTGCTAAAAAGCAATCTTCAAAAGATGGAGGAAAGGGAAGTAGTTGTGTCCAACAATACCTCATATCGATGATATTTTTGCCTGACATGGGGGAGGAATGATGAGAAGGACTTTATCTTATTAGAAGGCTAATTAATTGCTTTATTATACCATTTTATATTATATTATGCTATATCACATTACATTTAAACTGAATTTTTACAAGTACTTAACTGCTTAGAATTTTGTGACTGTCTGCTGACTGACAGTCTGCACACTCACCTGGCCCTGATAGGCCAAGGACACAAGCCACCATCACTGTGGCTAAACAATTCTATATTGTATTTTACTTTGGCACCACACAGGAGCAGCAAATGAGATAAGAATTGTTTTGATCATTCTTTTCTCTGCTTCTCTCAGGTTCAGAGAATGTGAATTCCACAAGCTCAGAATTCTGTACTTCCAAAGGGTCTCTTGCTCACGGTGCCCCTCACGCTTCAGGGAGGGCTCCTGAACTGTGAGACTCTTAATAACAGAGACTCTTAATAACCCTGAGACTCCACCTCCTGTAAGAGCCTAAATGAGAGATGCAGGACTCCAGGCAGCTCTCTAAAATGCAGTTTATGCCATCCAAGGTGTTCCAGCAGTCCAGGGCTGTGGGTGACAGAGC
>JAHXMQ010009721.1:13761417-13777463 GCA_020466415.1 Ammodramus savannarum pratensis | reverse complement strand
ACACGTCGCTGTCCTCGTAGTTGAAGACACGGAAGGCCCCTCGGATCTGCGTCACCCCAGGGCACAGCAAATGCATCATGTTGACATATGCCACACCATGGAAGGCAATTGGCTTGTCCTCATCTTTCTGGAAACACAGAGCAAGGCACTGAGATCCTGAACAGGCTGTTGTTCTCCTTAAGGGAACAAGGTCACCAATCTCATTAAGAGGAGGCCACATAGCAAATTGATGCACCTGATGAGCCCATGGCTCTGTCACTGGCACGCAGCCGAGACAACCTGGATGAACACACTGGAGTCATTCCATATGTAGAATATCAATTTTATCCCAATCCCCATGGGGCAGTTTCTCTCTCTAATTCCTGCACTCTGCTGTTCCTCAGTTGTATCTCAACTCAACTGCTGCTCTTGTTGAGATACAGCTGGAAGATTATCAGCTGTGTGTGGTTAGAAATCCAGGAGGCCCTACCAGAGTTGTGCATCTCAGGCTGGACAGACACCAAGTGGCTTAGGAGGTGTGGGAGGCCTGGCTAGAAGGATCATCATCAGAGCTGCAAAATCCTGGCACTGTGAGTGCTGAAAGGGATTTACACCAACTTATATAGCTTTGCCCTGGATAGATTAGGAGCTCTCACACAATCATCTGCCAGGAGCAGAACCATTCTCTAAGGGGCTGTTTCTCTGTTAAACCACCCTGGTTTAGATGCAAAAGCATAACTTACCTACAGCCTGAGAAAGAATGCAAAAACTTTCTCAAGCTGTTTCAAAATTCCACTGGCCACAGATCAGCTGAGTGAATTACTTCTAATTCTCTTCAGAGCCATGCTGGACAAGCCTCTGAGCCACCTGGTCTATGGAAAGTGTCCCTGCCCGTGGCAGGGGGTTGGAAGGAGGTGGAGTCCAGGGTTCCTTCCAACCCACACTATTATGTGATTTGAAAAGTCACCCTGTCCTCTTTCCAGTGAGTTACTACAGAGCATCAGTGAGAGCTATAAGGAAAAAATATGACTCTGTATCTATTTAACAGCCCTATAAAGCTGATTTTTCACGAAGCCTCCTGCTCTGTGACTCACTTTGGCAGCTTCAAGGCTGATTTTGCTATCACAAAGGCCTCAAGAGGAAAATGCCTGCTAATGCAATGCTCCTCCACAAGGCAGACCCCACTCTTACCTTGTCAGGTTTGTTGCCTTTCCCCTTGCCACCTGTGGACATCCTGCAAAGCTCCACGGGCCAGTGGCGGCGCTCGGCAATGCGCGTCTGCAGGCTGGGCACAAAGGAGGCACTGAGGAGATGCAGGGACCCAGCTGGAGACCCCCACCACCCTCCTGTGTGCCCCAGCAGCTCCCCTTGGGTTTGCTTCACCCCATTCCCTCAGCAAACACCCTCAGGCCATGGGAACACTGTGATTTTCTGCTCTACCCACTGCTGTGTGCATTTATGGCACAGCCAGCTTTAAAACAACAGTGAGAGCAACACATTGGGCTTTCTCTTTCTCTCAGTTACTTCAGAAATAAGTGAGAAGGAATGTGATTAACTTTGGTATAAAACCTGAATTGTACACAGCAAGTGTATCTTGAGCTTGCATTCAAAGTGGCTGGTGACTCTGACAGCAGCAGGCAGGTGGATGGATGTGTAGGGAGAAGAATTTTAAAAAATCAAATGAGATAGAAGTGAGTATTTCCACACAAGGAGTAATTTGGCAGTGAAATGCACAGCCATGATGCAGCTGAGGCCAGAAAATAGCAGGATTCAAAGATAAATGGAACACTCATCCTGATCGTGAGCGTATCTGGAGCTGCTAAAGGCAACACTTATCCAATAAAAAAGCAAATGAAGAGTGCCCACATGGAGTGAAAGGTTTGAATGTATTTGAGATTCAGTAAAAACTTAATTAGCAGCTCAGAGGAGAGCTGTGGATGCCACACTAGTCCAGGTCTGCTCACTATAACTAGGTACCCCTTCCTTCAAGCTACGCAGGCACCAGCCCCCAGCCCCAGCTGCTGGCAGCAGGAGAGAGCATTTGTGGCCTGGAGATAGCAGCTCCAGACAATCCATCTTTTCCCAGCACAGCAGAACAAAGCTGCTGCCAGCAGTTCAAGGCACTTCAAGAGCTGTGCCCTTGCTCAGGTGAATGCTTGTGTCCAAGAGACAGCCACAGCAGCCATGGCAGGTGGGGCAGAGCCACAGTTTGACCCCTAAGTGGTCCAAGAGCAGCTGCATGTGGCAGCTCCTTGCCTCAGGTCACTCTGAGCATGTTCTGGGCTGGGTTGCTCAGCTCCCTTACACGGCCACAGCATCAGCATCCAGGAAACAGCGCGTCTCCATGTCCCACACGACCCTCCTGGAGCTCTCAGCCTGGGTCCTGAACTCCTTGTCCTGTGAGAAACAGCGTGCAGTCAAAGCCAGCACAGCAAACTCCACAGCCTGCATCATCCTCAAGTGTCCCCAGGAGAGAATGTGAGTCAGACAGAGGTGTCCAAGTGCCCAGAGGCAGGCCAGCCCTGCAGAGAGGCTGACAGCCTTTCCTGCAGACAGCATCAGCGCTAAGTGCCTGGCTCACTGGAGATAACCCAGCTCAGTGTGGGTGTTTCCTGGGACCAGACCTGCCACATTCTCCCTTGGGATGTCTCCAGCAGTGAGCCAGCATGTCTGGTGCCCCAGGAGAACCACCTCTGTGCTGGACACTGCACAGTGACCACCCACCTCCCTCTCATACCAAGTCTCTCCATCCCTCCTGGTTCTCTTCTAAACTTGCCAGTCCTTCCTCACCTCACTTTTGTTGAGGTCTCCATCCTCATCCTCATAGGGGCCACCAACAATGAAGGAGTCAGGTATGTTCAGAGCATTAGGGGCCAGGATGGGGCCAACAGGCCAGTTTTTGGGCCGGGGAAATGTTTCTTTTCCACCATCAGCCTTCAGGATGCCATTCTTGAAGAGCAATGGCAATTCTTTCTAGAGACACAGGAGAAAAAAAGGATTTGCATTTCTAACAGGAGCAGGAGCAAGAGCCAGCTGCTCCAAGCTGGGATAACAAAGCAAAGCAACAGTACAGGGTGCCTGGCTTGGAAAATGCACTCCACCGCACGCATACAAAGAATGGAATAAAAATAAAGAGCCACGTGAAAAAAACCCTGCCAGTTTGAATCCAAATCTTTCCAAACAGACCTTTGTTTGTGTTAAAGAAACACATCACACCACAGAGACTCTGAGACCTCCCAACAAAGGCTGCTGGTGCACAAGCACGGAAGCTGTGCACCCCACGTGCCTGGACACTTGTTCCATGGGGTGGGAGAAAAACCCAAACCCAGCCAAACCCCCTGTCACTGTGCCTGGGCCATTCTCACCTCAGCAGCTGCTGGCATTTGCAAGCAAACCATGTAGTTTTGCTGGCTGTCAGCAGTAAAGGCATCAGGGACAGAATAAGCTGCCTCCAGAGTGACACTCAGGAGGTTCCCACTTGAGAAGTCGGTGGCAGAGAGCAGGAGCTCTCTGGAGCTCACTATCACTTCAAGGCCAGCCTGTGAGACAAAGATAAAATCAAGCCAGTAAACAATTATAGCTTGCATGCTCTTGGGGAGAAGCAAGCAGAAACCCAAGGCCAGAACATATAATGTTATCTTGTGCCTCATCTTGGATGTAAAAGAAAACAGCCCAGCACAGGAAAGGAATCTCAGGACCAATTTGGCTCAATTGTGGTGTTTGTTTGTTTAAATCACAGCCTGGCTGAGGTATGACACATGCCCCAGGGGTCTCACAAAATGAGCTGTGGAGAAAGAGGCAGGGTCTCATGAAAGGAGCCACAGAGTAAGAACATCAAGGGTGGAAAATGATGTTTTTCCCCTGGTGATTCAGAGAGCCACAGCTTTGCCTCTGCCCTATCTCCATGCTCTGTGTGCAGCCTTTAATTACCTGTCCCAGCCTTGGATGGATGGTGTGTGAGGGAAAACCAGCTGGTCAGCATTTATTACCTGTCCTCCCTAATGAGTGTCCCGCCACCTTGCTCACTGTGAGCTCCTCTTAAACACAGAGCTGTTAATGGGATATCCACCCCTCCAGTTTGCTCCCGGTGCTCACTGCAGGCAGGCTCAGCAGCAAAATTGGACACATTTTCCCAGCCTCATGCTTCATTCCCTATTTTAGTCACTGGGTACTTTGCAACCTGCTGAATGAATAAGGACCTTGCAGGAAAGGCAGTCAGAGTTTGTACAATAATGGACTCAGACATTTCATCTGCAGAAAGGAAGGCTAATAGAGCTGGGCAGGTGACCCTACTGCTGCCTTTTGGGGGGTTTTCAGCACTGTGCTTTCCATCTTTGTTATTTTGTGCAGAGCAATTGAGTAGCTGCACACATTAACATTTCCCAGCACGGCCTCACCTATCAGAGGGAAGCAGGGACAGACGTCAGAGGGAGCGGGAAAGGCCTCCAAGCCTGTAACATATAGGGCTGTACCACATCCGTGATGAGCCAGGCAGCTGAGTCATGCTCTCCCTCCCATTAAAAAGCAGCAGAGAGCTGAATGAGGGAAGGAACAGTTCCAAATTCCACATACCGTGGCCTCAGGGCAGAGCTTCGCTGATGTGGAGGCAGGCACTGCATGCAAAGGAGCTAAGACCTTCAGTGAACGCATTCCTGGGAAGAAACAGGAATGAGAACGGCCTCAAGTGAGACCCTCTGCAAAGAATCACACTCATGGAATGATCTGGCTTGGAAGGGACCTTAAAGATCACCTTGTTGCAGCCCCCTGCCAGGGGCAGGAACACTTTACGTGAGGCAAAATCATGGTTCTGAATTTTGATTTCATTCCGAATGAATTCTGAGTGCTGAGCTACTCTCTCTCCCCCTGAGTCAGATTTTGCAGAGCTATGAAGGTTACTTTGTCCAAAGGAGATAAATTGTAGTCAGGGGTCCATAAGCAGAGACCAGAAGGTGCCAGGGAGCAAGGAGTGGTCATGGAGGCTGTAAAACTCAATGCTGTACCTTGCAGCAGAGGTAGAAGGTCCACCACAGCTTGGGCAAGAGGAGTGATTTTGTCTGGTTTTTTCTTGTCCTTCGATGTCACTTCTAGCAGTGTCACTAGGGAGATAAAGAGAGAGGAGCTGGCAGAATTCCTTGGACCAGCAGGTCAGGCACCAAGGAAGGTCTGGCATGAGCTCCTCTTCACCTCCCAAGGCTGACAAGCACAGCAAAGCCAAAGGAGCACGGGCCAACATGAAAGGGGATTCTTCCAGCTGGCAGAGATGGACAAGAAGAGCTGAGAGCCTCCCACCCCTGCTGCTGAAGTGCTATTCCTGAACCAGTGACTCCTGCAGCCACAGCACCCAGCTTCCAGGTGGGAGATCTGGCAGCAGCTACTTACAGAGCACAGGTTTCTGCACCAGGATGTCCAGGGAGTTGGGCCCCTCGGGGCTGTACTCAAAGCTGCTGCTGAAGTCGTACTCTGCTGTCCCATCTGGCAGCACATGAGTCTTGGAGGAGTCTCCCAGCACTGCTCCGTTGTACTCCACACGCACCAGTGTATAAACCAAGCTGCTTTTGAGAGTTTTCTGTCAAAAAAAAAGAGAGCTCAGAGAGCAGCTGGCTCTGCAGCAGCATCCCAGCATCAGAGTTCCTCTGGCAGCAGCTCAGGCCAGTGACCAGCACAGGGCTCACTTGTGAGAGCCTGCTCCACCACAGCAATGAGGAAGAGGAGCAGAGCATGGCCACACTGAGACCTCACCATTCCTGTCTTTAGGAGGGAAATTTCTTGTTTATTTCCTGTTTCACCATGCTGTGATGCCCCAAAGATTATCAGGAGCTGTGGCAAGGGAGATAGAGAGGTTCAGGCTTCACCTCAGGAAAGACACATCTAAAACAAATCCCAAAATACTCCACTGATATTTTTGTACTTCCAGGAAGCTTGAGACCTTTGCTGTCTCCTAAGAAAGCAGCTCCTGAGCTACAGGGATGAGCTCACACGACACCTGTGGATGTCATGTGGTGCAAAATGTCCTGGAATGGACAAGAGAAAACAGCCTTGAGTTGTGCCAGGGAAGGTTTGGGTTGGATATTAGGGGAAATTTATTCACTGTAAGGGTGGTGAGGCACTGGCACAGGTTCCTCAGGGAAGTGGGGGAGTTCCCATCCCTACAAGTGTTCAAAAGGCATGTGGCACTTGGGAACATGCTTTAGAGGTGTCCTTGGCAGTGCTGGGTTAAAGGTTGGACTTGATGGTCTCAGAAGCCTTTTCCAACCTACATGATTCCATGATTCTGTGAAATCAAAGGAAGGGCTCCAGCAAGCTCTTAGGGAGCTCTGCAATTTGTTGTTACACCACCTTCACACCACTTGCTTTAATCAGAGATGAGGAGATTCGGATTTTACTTTGAATTTCAAATGTCTAAACAGAGGGGCTCAAACAGGGCTGCAGAGGGACAGTGAGGGCACAGCACATGGCACTGGGGACCCACGGGGGCAGCACTGGGCACCCCCACAGCACAGGAAGGGCTGGGCAGCAGGCACCAAAGGGCTCCCTGCAGCAGAAACACAGTTTAGCTCTCAGTCCACAGAGAAGTGGCTGAACACAAGGGCCATTGTACCCAAACCCAGCTTTTCCATAGTGCTGGGCCACAGGGATGCCTAACCCACCCTCAGCTCCCTCTCTCCCTGTCCCTGGGGTAATTAGCTCCATGCTGGTTCTTGCACAAAAAGAGATCTCTTTCACTTGGTTTTAATTTTCAGCCCTTCTCACTGTCTCCTTCAGCATACATCCTATGAATGGCTAAACAGAAGAATCCAATTAACCTTTCCCTGTACCATTAATTATCCAAGACTCCTCTCTCATCCTTCTCTACATTGCCTCTAATTAAGCAGATTCCACACTTATAGCTAGAAGTGGATTCCACATTCTTACAGCCGGGTTTTATTTCATCCTGTTGCTGTGATTATTGCCCTTTTGTAACCCCCCCTCCCTTTTGTACAGCCCTTTCTCACGGTGGAGCAATCAGAAGCACAAAGCAACATTCCAGATGCAATCAATCCAGCAGTCTGCTCTCCCCAGAATTGTTTATCCTCTTCTCACCTCACACCTCACCTAAGCTGCTGTTTGCTGAATCCATCAGTGTAAGAGGTGCTTCAATACTACAATGTGAAAGCCTCAAGCAGGTGCTTTTGGATTGCTTTTTCTGCCTGCTGCTGCAGCACAAGCAGGGATTTGCATTTTTTTCTGCTTGCAGCAGGAGCTGAGCTTCTCCTCCACATTCCCTCCCAAATGCCAGTTCCTCTGGAAGACTTTAGGGACAGCTGGGTGCATCACATGGAAATCACAGCAGTGGTGGTTTGATTGGCACCAGCTCATAGCCTTGAACTGGATCCACTGCCTTTTTAGAACCAGAGCCACCCTATTGCTTTCAATATGATTTAAACAGCTGGAGCTGAGATGAAAATCTGGCTTCACATCCAAGGTGAGGTCCTTCCACAGGTTTTTGTCTCACTGATCACATTTTTGCTAAAAAACCTGCCATTTCCATACAGTTAGAGGAGGCAGAGAGGTTCATTTCACCCCAGTATCTCTGGCCTGCTGCTAGGGAAGTGTGTTCCCCAATTTATGTGCCTCACAAGATTTTTCATCTGTGTGAACTCCTCAGCAGGGAGGAGGAAGCCACAGTGTGGCATTGCTGAACCTCTGATACTCCCACCACTCCTTCCTTTAGCCTTATCACCCCCTGCCTGCTCTCACAGGGGATCCCTGTGCACACAGAATTGCTCTGGCCTTGTTTATTAAATGAGTAGAGATATTTTCAGAACTTTACCAGGTCCTGTGCACTCACGACCGTGATCTGTACTGGTATTGGCTGTGACATACTGGGAAGAGCTGCAGCAGCAGGCTCCTTCCCACGAGTCAGCCCCGCAAGGACCTCCTCGGCTCTGCAGGAGAAAGAATGAGGAAAGAAACATGAAACTGCTCCATTCCTCTCCCAGATACCTCTGCAGGACACAGCAGTGCGGGCTGCGAGCGCTATTCAGGGCTTGGCTGTCAAAACACCATTGAATGTGCAGGGCTTTGGCAGTGACGAATCTCTCACGAGGTGCAGGGGGAGGACTGGGAAAAATGTAATGTGAAAATTATCCATCTCTGTAAGCTTCACCCAGCTGCTGCTCCCAGGAAAGGTTTGTGTGCCAGGCTGCTCTCAGCTCCCAGTACATCCCTGGCTCTCTTTTACTCCCTTTTTACGTTAATGGTGACCCCATAGGCCAAAGGCTGGTGGCCACCAGCCGTCCCCTCGTGGCTCCTAAATGCAGTGGGGACCTGGCTCCTTCTGCTCCTCAGGTTTGTGAAACACTCAGGATTCCCTCAGGGCTCCCCACGGCCCCCTCACCTCACACCCCCAGGGCCTGGTAGCCCCCTCAGGGCAGCATTGATGGGCTCGGGGCGCCTCTCACCCTGATGGGTCCTGCAGCCTCTCACCACGGGCGTGGCAGTTCTCCTGCCCCAGGATGGTCCTGCAGCCCCTCACCGACAGTCCTGGGGGTCTCCGGCAGCCCCTCAGCCCTGGGCCTGGCGGCTCTCCTGCCCCAGAATGGTCCTACAGACCCTCACCGATCCAGGGGTCTCCAGCAGCCCCTCACCACGGGCCTGGCGGTTCTCCTGCCCCAGAACGGTCCTGCAGCCCCTCACCGACGGTCTCTGGCGTTTTCCCGACCTGGGGTGCACCTACAGCCCCCGAGCCCCGGGCCTTGGCGCTCTGCTGGCTCGAGAGCTCCTCACCCACGGGCCTGGAAGCTCTCCTGCCCCAGAACGGTCCTGCAGCCCCTCACCCACAGCTCTGGAGGCTCTCCCACCCCGGGGGGATCCTGCAGCCCCTCACCGGGAGCCAGCCGGGGCACCGTGCGGCGCCGGGGCTCGAACCTGCGGCTTGCCCGGCTCGGCGGAGGGCTCGCGTCCCGTCACCACAGCGACGCGGCGGCTCCCGCAGGCCCCCGAAACCTCGCGGGACCCCGGCCCAGCCCCGCGTGTTGGGGGCGTGCCCGTGAGGCCGCGACCGCCGCCATGATGGGTGTGGGCAGCCCTCACCAGCCCCTGTGGGGCCGTGGCCCCCCGCGCCGTCTTGTGTGAGCGGGCGGTGCTGTCCGGCCACCGTGTCCCCCTTTGCAGCCTGGTGTGCCCGGCTCTGCATCCCAGAGCCCACTGCCGGCCTCCGCCCCGGCTGGCACAGGCTATGGTGCCCACCCAGGCACTCCCTCACACCCCGCTGGGAGCCCTGAGGCGCTGGGACGGGACGGGCGGGCTGGGGTGGGGTCGCTATGGCGGGTGAAATGGGGCAATGACTTTGTGTCCCTATGGTCACAAAGGGGTCCCGAGGGTTTGGGCAGCCCCCCGAGCTCCCCGCAGGTTTGCAGTGTGCGACGCTACAGGGTTTTGGGGCACGCTACTGCCACCAGCGCGGCTTTTGGGGCGGGAGCTGGACCCCCGGAGCGGGTTGGCCCGTTCCCGGGGAGGGGATGCCCAGAATAGCTCCGCTATCTGATTCCGAGGGGCCGCGGCCGTCTGCACCGCCGGCTCCCGGGGGCTGACATTTGAGCCCCGCCGCGGGACGGGACGGGTCGGGGCGGGCGCCGGGACTGCCCGGGATCTCCTGCCGGGACAGGAGCGGGATGGCGGGCGGGAGGCGCCGTGGGGGTGGCGGGCGGCGCGGGGGACCCCGGCAGCACCCCGGGACCCCCGGAGCGGCCTCCTCGCCCGCACCTCTCTCTCCTGCAGCCACCCCGGCCCAGCCAAACGCAGGCGCTGCCCCCAAAACCGGCCGCTCCAAGAAGGCCCCGGAGGAGCCAGCGGCGAGGGCTCCAGACGTGGACTCGCTGGGCTTCCAGGCCATGGACCGCAACGTGCCGGGGCTGTCCCACGTCATCCTGCAGAAGCTCAACATGAAGAGCTATGAGGACTACAAGTGAGTGAGCACCCATGGGTGCCTGTTCCCACCCCCTTCCCCGGGAAGAGCATCCCATGTGTCCCCCAGCAGCTGGAGCAGCTCCCATGGCTCACCCCACCCTCCTGGCTCAGCCCACCGGGAGCTCTGATGAGCTCCTGGGTGGACCCCTCCAGAGTGCCTGGCTCCCTGTCCCCACCCAGGTCACGATGCTCCTGGCTGGAGCTTAAAATCTTGGCAGCCTCCGAGGATATCAGCCCCACTGTTGTGGCAGCGGGCTGGATTCTGCTCACTCTCTGCAGGTCTGCCATGGATGGGAGGAAGAGCGGCAGCGATTTCGGCATCAGGACATATTTTGACATGTTCCAGAAGATGGAGGACACCTTCAAGTTTTGTGTTGAGTGCAAGAAGCTCCCCGATGCCCTCCCGGACCCCAAAAGCCTCCGGCGTTGCAAGAGGTATGGTGGGGAGATGGTCTGGTGGCACAGGGATGGATCCATCTCTCATTTCCAGCCTGCTGGCTGGGGTGAAATGAGGATGTCTGACCCCAGTGCCCACATCCAGCCACTGGGCATCCCTAGGAACAGTGACACAGCCCTGAGAGGGGGTGGCAGGGAACCAGGCTCGGTGGGCTGTATCGTGCCCCCCCCTCCCCATGGCTGGGCATTCTGCCTGTCTGCCCAGGTGCCAAAATGTGTACTACTGTGGCGTGGCATGCCAGCGTGCCAACTGGCCGCTGCACAAGAAGTTCTGCAAGAAGCTGAAGCTGGTGGCACTGGACCGGCTGGTGGAGTGGCTCATCTTCACAGGTGAGGCATGTGTCCCCCTGGGATCCCCATCCCGGGCTGCACAGGTCCTGTGGAGGGATGTGGTGTCCCACAGGTGTCCCACAGGTGGGACAGGCAGCCTGGGCTGTGGCACCAGCACTGTACCCTCCTGACCCCCCAGGAGACATCCCCTTTCCCACGGACACCTGGACAAAACCTGCCTGGGACGTGAAGGGCTGGGAGGACTGGTTCTCCATGCAGGAACAGCTGGAGGAGAAGCTGGGCGCCATTGTGGCCGGGCGCTACATGACCCTGCTGTGGGCCAACGCCGGGAAGCCACGGCCGGAGGACGCGGAGCTGCGGGAATCCATCCGGCGCCTGGTCACCGACTTCCACTCGCGGCCGCTCACCATCGGCCTGGGGCTGCGGCTCTTCGGCATCGACCCCCTCACCAGGCCCCTCACTGTGCACGTGGTGGGGGCTTCCCACGTGGAGACCCTCAACACGCGTCTGACGGACTACGACGAGCTGACGCGCATGTTCCCGGGGCACCAGGGCGTGGAGATGGTCATGGTGGGGGTGGACGTGGTGGACGGACCCATCATGAGGCCACCCCTGACCACGCTGGCGCCCCGGGGAAAGGTCTATCTCAGCAGCTACAAGGGGCTCTACCACGACTTCTGGGAAAGCCACGTGGAGACCAAGCTGGCCGCCCCTCCTGACCTGGTGGTGGGCTTTCACCCAGGTGAGTGTCTGTGCCATTGAGGGGTCGGACCCTCAAACCCTGCTGCAGGGATAGGGACATCCACAGGGCAAATGGGCTCAGGGACCACGCTGAGCACCCTGGCAGCACCTGTGGCTGGGCCTGAAGCTGGCCTGGGACATACTTAGGGCTTTGCACCAAGGCACAATGGGCAGCTGGGGGGACCCCCTGGGACATGGCTGTCTTATCTCCCCACCAGGCACTCTGTCCTGCCTGTGTCACCCACCTGCAGGTGAAATGGATCCTTCCCTTCAAGTTTCAGTGCTGTGGTTTAGCCCAGGACAGAGTTTGGGGTGCCCCACATGCTGATGGGAAGCCAGACCCCACCTTGCTGAGGGCTGCCAAACTCACTGCATACTTGGGGTGTCCAGCACAGAGTGGATGCAGTTGGAGCCAGCTTTCCCCGGGGGCCAGGGTGGGATGGGAAAGAGGTGTAACCCTCATGGCTGTGTCCCCACAGGTTTCCATGCCTGCCCAGACCTGCTGGCGGGCTGGCTGCCCACCCTGCTGCTGCTGCGGGACTATCGCCTGCCCGTGCTCTTCACCGTGTACAGGTGAGCACAGCCCCACCCACAGCCCTGCTGAGCGGGCACAGACACCCACTCACCGTGCCTGTCCTCTCCTCTGGCAGTGAGCAGGAGCTGAAAGCCTCCCTGCAGATCCTGGTGGAGCTGGAGATGCACATTGTGGGTTATGCCAGCAACCCCTTTGCCTCCCTGCGGCCCGAGCAGGTCTACTCGAGCCCCAACAAACCCCCCGTCTACTGCAGCTCCCACTACATCGCCCTGCTGGGAGCAGAGGCTGTGCCAGGGGCTGAGGAGCTGGAGGATGATGATGGCTGGCAGGGAGGAGAGCCCAGTGCTGCTGCTGTGGCTGGGGGCATTGCCCCAGGGCTGGGCTGATTCCTGCCTGCCCTGACCACCCGACCCCCAGAGCCTCGCTGCCCATCCAGGACCCTCCACATCCTGGGATCAGCCATCCAGAAATCCCTCACTGCACCATGGAGGCCTGGGGGATGCAGCACCCCAGCACAGGCATGGCACCCTTCCACAGCACCAAATAAATCACTATCAGCAACCAGCTGCCGTGTCTCGAGCTTTATTTCCAAAAAGGCCTTTGTTTTCCTAAAGAAAACAAGTGGCTGAGCCCACCCCAGCCCCCCTCGAGCAGCCACGGCCTCTGGAGGGACAGCGAAGGGGACCCTGACTGTGGGACCAGCCGTGCACAGGGCTGTGCAGCCCCTTGGGGTCCGGTGGGGAGCCCCAGCCCAGGCTTGGCTGTCACTGTCACCCTCACTGTGCCCCCACGCTGGTGCCTACCCTGCAGGGCACTGCTCCAGCCTGGCACCAGCCACCAGCCCAGCCACGGCAAATGGGCACCAGCTGGCACCTCCGCACTGCTCACCAGCCTCGGTGGCCCTTGGGGACACCGGGGCAGGTGGAGTCGAGGGAAGCAGCTCCCGCGGCATCGCCCGACGCTGCCGGGGACCCGCGCTGGCCTGGCGTCTGTCCCCTCGTGGTGCAGCCGGCGGGTCTGGCATGGCAGTGCTGGCACTGACCCGAGTGGGCACCCACGGTGGCTCAGGGAGGCCAGCACACCCCAGGGCTGCCAGCGCCCTGGCAGCGGTCCGGGTCCCTCCCTGGGCTCTGCACCTGGGCGGCAGAGCTGGCACAGTCCAGCACGGAGCGGCACTGCCGGCGTCACTCGGCGCCAGCACGTTCCCGCAGCGCGGGCAGCGTCAGGGTCTCCGGAGCCGACTTCTTCCTTGGGCGAGTCTTGGGGGGAGCCAGGAACTCGGGGGCCTCGTCGCTGAGAGGGGTGGAGGGGGCGCTGGCAGGGGCCGAGTGCGTGGCCGTGGGCTGCCCCACCTCGCTGACCGAGATGGCCGGTGCCACCAGGCCGATGAGCTCATTGGTGGCCTCCTGCGTCTCCTGCTCGTAGCGCCGCACCTCCTCCATGGTCATCCCTGCCGAGCACAGCCGCGCTTGGGGCCGCTCGGCACGGCCGCCTCCAGCACCCCTCATCCCGGGCAGCCTGCGCCTCCCCACCGAGCTGGGGGACAGGAGGGGACAGGGGGACGGGCAGGGAAGGGGATGCTGGGCAGCACAGCCAGCTCCCCAGCTCCAGCGCCAGCCCAGACAGCAGGCGGGAAGGGATGGGCAGGGGACACAGGCAGCGCAGGCAGGGGACACGCAGGGAGGGCAGCTGGGAGGGGGGACACTCCACCGCGGGGTGCAGGGGGGGCACAGGCCCCCCTGCCTGCACCCACCCCCAGGCAGCAAGGCGGGCTCCGGGGTGTCTGTCCCCGGCAGGCAGAGGGGCTTAGGGGTGCTCGCTCCCCAGCTTTTGGTTTGTGGCCACTTGCATCTGAGTCTCGAAGGCCCGGACCTCTTCCAGGGACATGTCTGGAAGGCAGAGAGCCACTCACCGGGATGGCCTGGCACCCACTGCCAGCTGTCACCAAACACGGGACTCCTGTCCCCGTGCCCGCAGGTGGCAGCGCGTGTCCCTGCCAGAATGGGGGTGCAGGCAGCACAGGCAGAGTGCTGGGACCCCTCTGCCCATCCTCCCCGAAGGGTGCAGGGCAGCGTGTGCAGGCAGGGGTGAGCTGGAAGCACAGGCAGTGCAGGCAGGGCAAACAACACAGGCAGTGCCGGTAGTACAGGCAATGCAGACAGTGCAGGCAGTGCAGGCAGGGTAAGGAATGCAGGCAGTGCAAGCAGCATAGGCAGCACAGACAGTGCAGGCAGCAGTGCAGGCAGAAGAGGAGCAGGAGCTGTGGTGGGGTCAGTGGCATCAGCAGTCTGCCCTGCAGCCCCTCCCTCCCTGGGCACCGTGTGCCCCCTCCCCACCGTGTGCCCCCTCGGACTCACCACACCACTCGTCCACCCAGGCGAAGGCCTGCCGGTGCCCGATCAGCAGGATGTCCCGGATCACCTGCAACCCCATGGGGGTCAGCACCCTGTCACTGGCCCCCAGTGTCCCCCAGCCCCCCCAGGCCCCCCTCACCTTGTGCACGAACTGCTCCACGCGCGTCTGCAGCCCCCACACCTCGAACTTGACGCTCACCAGTTTGTAGGAGCACATGATGGGCTTGGTGTGCTGGCGCCAGCCCTCCCGCAGCGGCCCCCGGCCCGTCTTGGCCGAGCTGAAGAAACGGGGGTCCTGGGGGCATGGGGAACAGCAGGGTCATGATTCCCCCTCGGGACAGGAGACAAGGGGGTGGCTCCAGGGAGTTCCCTGGTCCCCAGCCCTGGTACCTCCAGGCTGCGGTAGTAGCGCTCCGGGATCTCATCGAAGGCAATGTCCAGGAAAGAGACCTCATGATCACCAAGGATTTTGTCACTGTGGAAGATCTGGGGAGGGGAGGGGAGGGAGGGTGAGTGACACGGACCACAAGCCATGAGGTGGTGAGTTTGCCAGTTCTCAGCTGCACTGCACACTCACATTCTCGCTGTCCCCGCAGTTGTCCTCGTACTTGGTCTCGATGTAGATGGAGAACTTGGGCAGGAAGGAGCACTGCAGGGAGTGGCTGTCAGCTGTGCCCCAAGGGACACCACTCCCAGGGATGCCCACCCTGAGGGACACCCCACCCCGAGGGACACCCCACACCCAAGGATGCCCATCCCCAAAAGATGTGCAGTTCAAGGACACTGATCCTGAGGGACACCCATCCATCCAAAGGACACCCAGCCCTGATGGACACCCACCTCCAAGGAGGCTCATCCTCAAAGAACACCCGGCCACAAGGACACCCTCTCCAGGGGATTCCCACCCCCAAGGAAATCTGAGCTCCAAGGGACACCCGCCCTGAGGGGTGCCCAGCCCTAAGGACACCCACCCAAGGGCCATCCCCATGGTGACACCCCCCCTGAGGGATACCCACCCCTAAAGGATACCTGTCCCAAAGGACACCCACCCCCAAAAATGCCCCCCCAGTGCCCCCTGCCCAGCCACCTGCTGGGGGAGGGCACAGCTCATCCCATGCCAGCCCCTTACCGTGTACTCTGCAGGGACACCATGGCACATTGGCATCACGGGGTGGCATCACCGGGTGATATCACAGGGGAGAGAGGGAGCAGTGAGACTGGGGCAGCTCCAGCAGCCCCCCACTCAGTGGGCAGGGACAGGGTGCCCAGGGTGCCCATCCCATGCCCTGCCAGGCTCACCTGTGATGGTGTAGGGGTAGTAGTTCCAGGCCTTCTCCGTGATGTAGAAGATGCGGGGGGTCACTGCCCGTGCCCAGCTTGGCAGCTTGCTGTGGGCACCGTGTCAGGAGGGGACCCCTCAGAACAGGACATGGCTGGTGCCACCCAGCCCTGCACTGCCAAGCACAGCCTGGCTCTGGGATCCCCATTCCCACCCCAGGAACCCCACCTGCTCCCTGGGACCCTCACCTGCTCCCTGGCACCCTCACCTGCACCTCAGAGACCCTCCCTGCACCCCAGGGACCCTCACCTGCATCCCAGCACCTCTCCCAGGAGCCACTGCCACCTCCCCAGCACCTCCATCTGTATCCCAACACTGTCATGTGCACCTCAGGACACCCCTAGGGACCCCTGTCACCTCCCCAGGACCCTCACCCCTGCCCCAGCTCCTCACCATTCACCCT
>JAHXMQ010009721.1:13744335-13757276 GCA_020466415.1 Ammodramus savannarum pratensis | reverse complement strand
GCCCCCCCAGCACGGCCATGTGTCCCAGCTGGGAGATGCCCCCGTGGGGCTCCTGGGCTGTGCCCCCCGGGCACCCCCAAAGCCCCTCAGCCACTCACCTGCACCCCGCTGCCAGGCTGGCCCTGTCCCCCCAGCCTCAGCACACCCCACGTGCTGGCACCGCCCACGAGCCACCCACGGCCACCAGCACAGCTCATCACCAGTGACACCACTGTCACTCCCTGCGCCTCCCGTCCTCCCTCCTCTGCTAATCCCCATCATCCTGGGCATTGCTGTACCTGCCTGTGCCTCACCACTGTCACTTTCCTGTTATTTCCTCCCAAAACTCTGCCACGATCTCCAGCCCAGCTGCCTGGGGTGCAGGGGATTGGCCCATCAGTGCTAGCATGATGTCCCCTGTGGGGACAGGGATTGGGCAAAGGGGACCCCCCAGGCCACCCTGTGGTGCTGCCATCACTGACACTGCTGGGACCCAGCACTGCAGTGGCCCTGGCACTGGCCATACAAGTCCCACCTGCCAGTCTGTGCCACCTCCTGGTGGAGAGGACTCCACTTTGTGTCACCCTGTGAGCCCCAGGGCAGTGCTGATGTGCCCTGACACGGCCCCAAGGCAGCAGGGATGGCCCCAGGCTGTGGCCAGGACAAGCAGTGGCAGAAGGAGCAGCGTGGGGACAGTGGCCCCAAAACCTGCCAGGGTGCCCCATGGGCACCCATCCCACATCCGGGAGGGCAGTGCCAGCAGCTCTGCCCGCAGGCACACCTTCCCTGCCTGCCTGCACCTCTGCCTCCTTCCCACATACCAGCCTGTGGTGTCACTGTCCCCGTGGTGTGTGACAGCACCCCCAGCTCTGGTGGCAGTGGTGGCAGCCACCCCCCCTCCCCATTTTCCCCAGGGTGGGCACAGCACAGCATTCCCCAAAGGGGGACTCCAGCCTGCGTGGCTGGGACCAAACCCAGCAGGGCTCCCACTGGGGTGACTGTGGTGGTGACAAGGACCCGGCCATGCTGGTGACAAGTACCTGGAGGGCTCTCAGCCCCCCCAACAGCTGCATTCCTCCTGAACCTGTTTGGCAGGGCCCTGTGCAGGTGCCAAAAAAAGGCATCCGGGCTGGGCTTTTCCTGGTCATGCCCTGCTTCACTCCAGTGCCGAGTCAACAAGGAGTAGGAAGGGTTTTCTGGAGCCTGGTGCCCCCCAAAGTCACCCACGGCTCCCAGTGCCAATGGTGCCCCCCAGTTTCTCACCCCCCAGCAGAGACCCTGCAGCAAGTTGGGAAGGGGAAGAAAGAGGAGGCAGAAACAAGTGAAAAATGACCCAATTTAATCCCAAAGCCCCCTCAAGCTCCGTGGTTCCGGGAGCCCCTGGTGGCCCCTCCAGCCCCCTGTCTGTGCAGCCCCTGGGGCCCCGGGCCGAGCGCACCCCCGGCTCACCCCCGGCTCACCCCCGGGTCACCCCTGGCTCACCCCGGCTCTCTGCCCGGGCACAAGGAGCTCTCCGAGGCACCCGGCCCCTTCCTCAGCTCCACCAGCACCAGCCGCGTCCCACCGCCCCCAGCCCCGCCGCGAGCCCTTAGGGAGGCGCCCTGAAGAAAACCATCCTGGTGGAGTAGACCAGGTCCACCAAGTAGGCGATGAGGTTGAAGATGGTGAGGAAGGTGATCCCCAGGTTCTTGTTCCACCAGCAGTCCTTGCCGCAGGAATCGGGGCGGCGCCGGCCCCCCAAGCTGTAGAGGGGCCACACGACCATGGCAGTGAGGTACATCAGCAGGGCCAGCGCGTTGTAGCCCACCATCACCTTCTCCAGAGGGCAGGGGATGTAGGTGAGGCAGCGGCCGATGGTGAAGATGATGATGAGGAGGGTGAAGATGAAGCAGATGGAGTAGACAGCCACGCACCACATCAGGCCAGATTTCCTCGTGTATTCGTGCGTCTCCAGCAGGGAGAAGATCAGGCAAGCCACGTAGGCTTCAAAGACCTTGAGGAGGCCGGGCACGGTGGAGAGGAAGCCGCTGATGTCCCCGGGCTTGGCGCGGGTCAGCGACACCTCGAGGGCGTAGGCGACGAAGCAGAGGCAGGAGGAGGTGGTGGCCACGGCCTGCCGGGCGCACTGGCTGCCGCTGCAGGGGCTCTTGATGAACGTGGCAGGGAACACCACCGAGGAGGTGAAGACCATCAGAGCGGCCAGCATGGAGAAAGCCGAGGTGAAGTCATCCCAGGAGAGCGGCAGCAGGGGGTAGAGCTCCAGCAGCTCCAGCAGCAGCACCAGCAGCGTCACGGCGAAGCAGAAGCACCAGGAGAACATGCACCACGTCCCGTAGGGAGCCTCGAAGTGCCCGGTGGAGGCCACCAGGCTGAAGGAGAGGCAGGACAGCACCACGGCGAGGAGGCGGGCGATGCCCACCCAGGAGGTGAGGGCGCGCAGGTTCAGCGTGGCCATGGTGCGGCTCTGCCCGCTGGGCACTGCCCGCAGCCGCTCTTATCGGGGCTGGGACACAGGGCAGGAGCTGCCAGCCCCCCCGAGCCGCCCCTGCCAAGGACCCCCCGCTCTGCTGCCGCTGCCACCACGCTGCTGGGGCTGGTGGATCATTAACGCGGGGCTGGGCAAAGGGCGGGGACGGCGGGGCCGGGGCGGGCAGGAAGCCACCGTGTGCCACCGTGTGCCACCGTGTGCCACCGCCCTGGCAGCGAGCCGCAGCCCTGCCCGCGGCAGGAGGTACAAAAGGGCCTTTCACACACCCCTGGGGGGCACCCCGACACCGTGACAGGTACCAGGGCTTGGCAGCCCTGGGGCAGCCCCCACTGCGTCACCCTGAGGGGTTTAGGGGCAGCACCCATGCGGTGCCCCTGCCAGGGGGGTGACACAGCTGGGTGTAGCCCCTTCACACCCTTGCAGGCGACACCTCCACACCCCTCCGGCACCTCCGCTCCCCTCCCGGCACCTCCAGCACCTGATAAGCGGCTCAAAGTCCAGCTGTGCCAGCTGCCTGGCTGGGCAGGGCGGGTGAGGTGGCCAGGGGAGGGCATCTGCAGCCCGGGCACACCCCACAGGCAGCACCTCCCCTTGCCCAGCCTGCCTGGGGGCCACAGCAGCCAGGGCAGCACAGGAGGGAGGTGGCACATCAAAACTTGGGAGTCCAGCAGGAGGGCGAAGGCTGAAGGTTCTGGATTAACCTTTAATGTCACACAGGGTCCGGGGGTCTGTGCCCATGGCAGAGCTGGGGGATGAGGGACCCGAGTCAGGGCAGCTGGGCACTCCTGGGGGGGCTCTTCACCCCAGGCAGGTTCCTGGCACTGCCATGGGGTGCAGTGGTGCTCTGGGGGCACAGGGTGGCTCAGAGGTGGCTGCTGGCCTCGCCCTTGGCAGGCAGCCCATTGAGGGGGCCCAGCCCCGGCCGGTTGCTCTCGTTCAGCCGCCGCACACGGTAACTCTCGTAGTGGACGTTGTGGGTGATGTCCTTCAGGTCCTGCAGGTGTGACCTGCCCGGGGTGGCACAGGGAGGAAGGGCATCATGTCACTGTCCCCCCACCCTGTTGTCACCCCGAGGGGTTCCAGCACTCCCAGCCCTGTCCCCGCTCACCGGATCAGCAGGTCCTGCAGCAGGGGGAACTCGCAGTGGGCTGGGTTCTCCACTGCAAGGCAAGGCAGAGGGGCAGCGTTGGCAGGAGGGCTGGTGGCACTGGGATGCCTGGGCAGAGCATCCTGGCACGCTCTGGGTACCACCAGAGCCCAGCACAGCTCCGTGCCACCTGCCATGGCCTGGCACCCCCCCAGGCAAGGACACACCGTGGGTGCAGGGCCTGGGTGTGAGGGGCTCTGCTCACCTTCGATGATGCCCCACTTGGTCTTGCGGCCCAGCACCCGCTTGCCGTTCACCTGGTGCTCCTGGTCTGCCCCCACCACGGCGAAGGGAATCTTCTCCTGCCAGCAGAAGCTGTGCTCGCCCTTGGTGTCCCCTGGGGTCCCCAGGGTCCCTGTCCCCCACCCTGCCCCCCAGGGCTGGCCCCTCCATCCCAGCACCCCGGCACTCACACGAATCCTGTTGTTGAGTGCCCTGTCCTCGGGGTCCTGGTCAAAGTCCTCCTGCGGGTACACGCTGATGGCGTGGGTCCTCAGGTCCTCCTGGATCTGCGGGACACAGGGCTTGAGCCAGGGCTGGGGGGCACATGGGGCAGCCCAGGAGCCCCCTGGGGACCTGTCCTCACCCTCTGCTTGAATTCTGCCCGTTCCTCCAGGGTGAGCGTGTCAGCCTTGGCGATCACCGGCACCACGTTGACGATCTTGCTGAGCCGCCGCATGAACTCCAGGTCCAGCGGGCGCAGCCTGGCAAGGGCCAGCGTCACTCCAGGCTGTCCCCACCTCTGTCACTGCGGGGTGACCCCACCACTACCACAGCAGGGTCACTCTGAGATGACCCCAGCACTATCACCCTGAGGGACCTTCCTCACTACCTCCCCAGGTTGTTACCCTGTATCTGTCACCCTGGGGTGACCACACCACCATCATCCCAGGGTGACACAACCACCCCACAGTGACCACCCCGCCACTGTCCCCATGGGGAGCCACACCATTGTCATCCCAGGGTGACACAACCACCCCACAGTGACCACCCTGCCACTGTCACCATGGGGTGGCCACATCACTACCACTTCAGAGTCACCCTGAGGTTCCTTCACCACCATCACCTTGGGATGGGGTTATCACCCCAGACTCCACCACCATCACCTCAAGGTGGGTTTATCACCCCAGACTCCACCACCATCACCTCAGGATGGAGTTATCACCCCAGACTCCACCACCATCACCTCAGGGTGACTCCACCACCGTCATCCCAGGGTGGCACAACCACCCCGTGGTGACCCCATCACCTGTGGGTGCTGTGAGTGGGGGTCACTCACCAGTGACCTGTGGGGGGCACAAAGTAGACACATCCATGGACACGGGTGTCCGGGATCTTCCTCTTGCGGGTGATGAGGATCTCCTCCCGCAGGTACCTCTCGTACTGCTCGTTGATGTATTTGATGATGGGGTCCCAGCTGAGGATGAGGAGTTGAGGGACAGCACCTGAGCTCAACCCCGACCCCAAAGTGCCACCCAGGGAGCTGAGCTCCTGCTCCCCATTGTGTCCTACCAGTTGTCATTGTTGATCTGGTCCCCAAAGCCTGGCGTGTCGGTCACCGTCAGCTTCATCTTCACCCCCTTCTCCTGGATGACTGTGGGGCACAGGTGGGTCAGGGGGAGGGAACATTGGGGAAAAGCAGGGGAGCAGGCATGGGGGATGGTTTGAGGCTGTGAACGCAGCTTCAGACCCCAGCCCAGTCCCCTGCTTCTCCCAGAGGCTGGTGGGAGGTGGTGGTGACCATGGTGGTGACCTTACTGTGGGTGATGGACTGCAGCTGCACAGTTTTGGGAATGCGTTCCTCCTGGCCGGGCTGCGAGGATTTGCGGCTCACCTTGGACTTGAAGAGGGTGTTCACCATGGTGGACTTCCCCAGCCCGCTCTGCCCTGAGGGGACAGCAGCAGCTCTGGTTTGTCCCCCAGGGCAGCAACATCTTGATATCCCAGAGTTTGGGATAACTCTGCTTTATCCCCAAATCAATTTCTTCCCCAAGGCAATAACCCCTTGGTATCCACTAGGGAGCATCCCAGAGGTTGGGACAGTCCATTTTATCCCAAGAACAAATTTGTTCCCCAAGGTAACAGCCCCTGGTACACATCTGGGAGCATCCCAGATTGGGCTAGTCTGGTTTGTCTTCCAAACAAATTTATTCCTGAAGGCGACAGCCCCTCAACATCCATTTGGGAACATCTCAGAGGCTGGGATGAGCTCACCTACCAGCATTACTATGCTATGCATTATGGGGTATTACTCATTTTCAATTGTTTGCTACTTAAATCACTTAAATTTCTTTAAAATCCCTTAAAAGCATGATTTCTCCTGGCACGGTGGAATCGGAGCCAGTATTCCCACCCCACCCAGGAGCAAACCCCACGCCCAGCGCTCACCCACAACCATGATGTTGAACTCAAAGCCTGTCTTCATGGTTTTGATTTTCATCTGGTCGAGCACAGCTTCGATTCCCACGTATCCAAAGAGCTGGCAGCCCACGGGGCCGGGCGCCATGGAGAGGGGCACCGCCCCCTCCTCTTCCTCCTCCTCCTCCTCCTCCGGCGCGGCCGGCGGCTCCATGCTGCGCTCCTCGGGCTCCAGGCTGCTCCCTGCACCGCGGGGTGTGCAAAGGCGGTGAGCCCGGACCCCTGGGTGCCCACCCTCCGTGCCCACCCCTCGGTGCCCACCCCTCGGTGCCAGCCCTGCGCCTCAGCGTTGCCCCGGCAGCGGCGGTGGGCACGCAGCCCCGGCACATTCCCGGGCGCCGGTGAGGCTGGGCATGGCAACGGGGGCACGGCAGCCCCCGAGCCAGGCTCCGGGCAGGTGCCAGGGGCTTCTGTGGGGTGGTCGTGCCACCGGACCCCGCGGTGCCACCGGCTGCCCTGCGATCATCGGGCACCGCGGCCGTGCCCAGCATCTTCTGCCCAGCGCCTCTGCCCAGCCCACGCGGGCACCGGGCACCGCTCCGGCCCCAGGGCAGGCCGTGCCACCCCACAGCGCACCCACACTGTGCCCCGGCACTGGGCACGGGGAGCACCGCGGGTGCAGCGCAATCCCCGGCACAGCCCCGACCCCCAGGGACACGCGGGGTTTGCCCGGGGACGGTGCCCGGAGCGTGCCCCACACCGGGGCCACCGGCGCGCCGTGCCCGCCCCAGCCCTTTGTGCGGCAGCCCCAAATCCCCTTCTTCCTCCTCCTCCTCCTCCTCCTGCTGCTGCTGCTGCTGCCTCCCAGCCCGGCCATTGTTCCGGTCCTACCTCGGCGCCGCGGTGCCCTCGCTCAGCGCCCCGCTACGGCCGGGGGGGTCCCGGGGGCGCCATCCGCGGCCCCATCGCCGCCGCAGCCCGGCCCCTTCCCTTCCCTCCGCTCGGAGCTCCCGGCTGGCACCAGCCCCGCTCCGCCGAGGCTGCGGCTCCCACGCATGACCAGCATGGCAATGCCCGCCCCCCGCAGCCCCCTCCCCAGCGCGGCCGAGCCCCTGCGCCCAGCCTGCCGATCGACCGGGGGCGGGGAGGCTGTGCCCACCCGGCTGTGCCCACCCGGCAGTGCCCACCCGGCTGTGCCCACCCGGCAGTGCCCACCCGGCTGTGCCAACCTGACTGTGCCCACCCGGCTGTGCCCACCCGGCAGTGCCAACCCGCCTGTGCCAACCCGGCTGTGCCAACTCCGCTGTGCCCACCCGGCTGTGCCAACCCGGCTGTGCCCACCCGGCAGTACCAACCCGGCTGTGCCAACCCGGCTGTGCCCACCTGGCTGTGCCAACCCGGCTGTGCCAACTCGGCTGTGCCAACCCGGCTGTGCCCACCTTGTGCCGGGCCAGCACGGATGGGGACCCCTCCCACATCACAGGACACCCCCAGTGCTCGCTTTGTCCCCATCACCCCGTGGCACTGACTGGGAGCGGGAGTGCTCGGCCGTGGGCACGATCCCCACGGGCACCCGCGTACCACCCCGCGCTGTCTGTGCCCCCCGCCCTCCCCAGCAGCCCCCATGCCCGGCCCGGCACGGTGGGGTGGGACAGGGGGTGTTTTGGTGGCCCTGCCACCCGCCCCACTGCCGCAGTGCCCCACGGCGCTTGCGTCCCCCCACGCCGCAGCCTCCCCCGCGTGTGCCAGCCGGCGCTTGGCACCGGCGGGGCTGGAGCGGCAGCTTGCGATGGCCCAGGCTGTGAGGGACCTGCTGAGACCGTGTCCGTGCGCCACGCAGCCAGGGGACAAGGGACATGTGGGCAGGGCCCGGCCTGAGCCAGCCCGGGCGCCAGGAGATGATGGAGATGAACACCCCCATTGCCATGGCAACGGCATCCCGGCGTGGGAGCCACCCGCACCCTGTGCCCGCTGGGTGCCAGAGGGATGGCAGGCTTGGGGACAGCGCTGTCGCATGTCCCAGCTGCCCCTGCGCCCCCTGGGTCGGGGTGTTCCTCGGAAGTGGTGAAACAGCCGCGGATTTCCTGGTGACAGCGGTGACACCCGCCCGGGGGGCTGGGGAGGGCGGGATGCCCATCCCGGCGGGGATCCACCCACCCAGCACCGTCCGTGCCAACAGGGTGCTGCTCCACAGGCTGGCAGCGACGGCGGGTGGGAAGCGCCCATCAGGGAGAGGAGCCCGACAGCTACTGCAGCCCTCATCCCCGGAGACATCACCCCTGTGCCCCCAGCCTGGCACCCTTCCCATCCCTGCCAGCCTTGGCAGCTGCTAGGATAGATCCAAAACCAAGTGGTGCAGCCTCTGGGGCCATCCCGGGTACTGGGCACTGCAGGCAGGGAGCACCGGGATATCCCTGGCACTGGGCACTGCAGGCACTGGGATATCCCTGGCACTGGGCACTGCAGGCACAGAGCACTGGGATATCCAGGGTGGCTGGGCACTGCAGGAGGGAGCAGTGGGATGGAATATCCCGGGTTCTGGGATATCCCTGGCACTGGGCACTGCAGGTGGGATTTGGTGCTTGTGTCCCCCCAGCTCCCCGGGGTGGTCCCTGGGGTGCAGCCCTCCCAGAGGGCTCAGCCACTGCCCTGTGCCCTGCCAGGACACAGCCACAGCCAGAGGGCACATCTGGGGTGACACCGGGAGCTGCACCCCCCGCTGCCTCCCCGCGGGCCCGGAGCCCCCCGTGGCGCTGCCCTCGGTGCCAAAAGCCCCGCCGGCAATGGGCAGCAGCCCGGCAGCCACGTGGGAGCTCTCGGCATCCCCAGGGAGCCCCGGGGCAAATGGCTCCTGCAGCCAGACCTGTTCCAGGACTCATCACGGATGCTCTTATTTTCCAGACAGGGACAAGTAATCCCGGGTCCGTGGTCTCTCCTCCATGGATTTTAATTACCGATGCAGGGTTAATTGGCCAGTTCCCCGGGAACCCTGTAATAAAGCTTCTAGGGTGGAGGGTGCTGGGAGAGGATGAGCTGGGACAGGAGCTCCCTGTCCGGCTGCTCACCACTGCCCCAGACCGATCCCGGGCACGGGATGGGGACAGCCAGCTCTGGGTCCAGCACAGGGGAGCTGACCCCTCTGGCACAGGGATGGAGGTTTGGGGCATGCACCCACGGCCCCGGCCACACCACAGCTCTGCCTGCCCCGCTGCCTGACCCAGAAACACCAGCGCCTCTCCCAGTGCCAAACACGACCTCAGGGGACAGAGGTGACAGTCCCCATCTGCAGCCAGACTCGGAGCCAGCCCGTCCGTCCGGCCCTGGGAGCCGCGGGACGGGGCTGGGGTGGCTGGGGACCTCGGGGAGCAGAAGCAGAAGTGAAGCATCGAGCGAAACCCCGCGCCCGCAGCGCTGCTGGGGACAGGGGACAGGGACAGGGACAAGTCACCCGGCCCCTGTGCCCGCACAGCCCCTGCCCACTGCCACCGCGCCATCCCTACCTGGGCGAGCCGGCCGGAGCCGGGGCTGCTGCCGCCGAGAGCTGGACACCGGGGCCAAATGGCTCCTGGGGTGCGAGGCAGAGGGCGGCTGCTGCCCACGGCTCCTCCTCCGCTCCTCCTCCTCCTCGCCCCGGGCCCTGCGTGGGCGACCCGGCGTGGAAGTGAAATGCGGCGGCTCCTGGGAGCTTCCTCCTGCGGGGCTCCTGCGGGACCCGCCGCGCCTCGGTGCCCGGGGCCGCCGCGGGTGTCAGCGGCTGGGGCCGGGCTGGCCTCCCGGGAGAGGAAACCGCACGATCCCACCTCTTCCTGGCACAGAACCCGCCGTGCCCGGCAGCGCCTGCCAGCCCCCTGCCAGCCCCGGGCCATCTGCAGGGCAGCCGGTGCCACCCGCTGCCCGCTGGCTCCCGTGTCCCCAGCCTGGGCTCGGCTGCCGGCCACCAACACGGCTCTGGCCTGAGCGTGTCCCCTCATCACCCCGGCTCCGTGTCCCCATTTCCCTGTCACCCCAGCTTGCTCTTGAGCACCGTGCCCCTGTCACAGCCCTGAGCACTGTCCCTTGTCTCCCTGTGACCCTGGCTTGGCCCCAAGCACCGTGTCCCCATGACCCCAGCTCAGCGCTGAGCACAACTGCATCACCACAGCTTGGTCCTGAGCCCCGTGTCCCTGTCACCTACTCTTAGCCCTGGGCACTTTCCCTTTGTGCCCCCATCAGCCCGGCTTGGCCCCAAGTACTGCGTCCCCATGTCCCTGTCACCTTGGCACTGCCCCACCTGCTGTCCCTTTGCGTCCCCACCACTCCCGACTCAGCCTGACCACCACATTCTTGTCCCTATCACCTGTGTCAGCCCTGAGCACTGTCCCTCAGTGTCCCCATCACTCGGCTCAGCCCTGAGCACTGTCCCTCAGTGTCCCCATCACTCGGCTCAGCCTCGGGCTCTGTTGCCCCGTGTCCCCATGACCCGGGCTGTCCCCAGCCCCATCCCTGGCCCGGGGAGCCGCGGGCAGCCGGGCTGGCTGGGCAGCAGGGCCGGGGGCATTGCTGGGGATGATTCAGCGCGGCCCGGAGCAGATGTATGGATGCCTTCGCCGCGTCAGTACTTAGGGCCCGGCCACGGCGGCTCCGGGACAGCAGCGAGACGGGCAAAGAGCCCCGAGCACCGAGCCAGGAGCAGCCGCGTCCCGGCCACCCCGGCGCCCTCCGGAGCAGCCGCTGGGAAGGGGCACACTTGGGGCCTGGGGACGGGCACGGGGCTGGCAGCGCCCAGCCTGGCACGGCGGGAGCTGAGGGCACGGGAGCCGCGCCGGGAGCCGGGCAGCGCCGCCCGCGGCACCGGGCGCACGCCGAGCACGCCCCGCTCCGCCTGGCCCCCCGCCACCTGCCGAGCCCCGCGGGGAGGGAGGAACAGGATCAGCCCCGTGCCAAGCCGGGAGGGATGCGAGGGGAAGAAAGCGCTGGACGCGGGACAAGATCGCGGCGATAGGCGGGCGGCACGCGCGGGGCCGCGATGGGGCACATGGGCCCCGACCTGCTCCAGCGCCGGGCGGGCCGGGCGGAGAGCCAGCACCGCGGGGACGGGCGGGCCGGGAGCGCCGCCAGCTCCGCTCGGCTCCGCTCGGCTCCGCACAGCGGGCACGGCGAGCAGCGAGCAGCCCGTCCCCAAAGCCCGTCCCCAGAGCCGCCGTCACCGCTCGCTCCTCCCGCCACCGGCTCCTGTGCCCGCCGAGGGGGAGAGAGGGACGGGGACAAGAACGAGTCCTACCGTGCTCCGGCGTCACCGCTGCCCCGCTGCCGTCCGCAGGCTCGCCGGGAACCGCTGCCGCCACGCGGGGTCCCCGCGGTGCCACCTGCCCGGCGCTGGGGAGGGGGCCCAGGGCCGGCAGCAGCACCAGCCCCCCCAGGAAGGCGGGCTGGGAGCTCACCTGCACCGTCTGCGGCTGCGACACCAGCCTGAAGGTGGCGGCCTGGGGGGCTGGCAGTGCTGGCAGCGCCCCTGCCCTGCCCTCAGCCGCCTCCGCCGGTGCCCAGGGCTGGGCAGGGGCCCGGCGGGACGGGCTGGGGCTGAGGGTGACCCTGCGCTGGGGCCGGGACACCGTGCGGGGAGCCGGGGGCAGCCCCGGCGCTGTCTCTGTGCCATCGTACGGGGGCAGCGCGGAGGAGGAGGATGAGGAGGAGGAAGGCTGCTGGGTGCGAGGCTGCGCTGCAGAGCTCGGTGTGCCCCAGGGCTGCGTCCCCAGGCCCGGCTCCTCGGCGATGTGCAGGTCCAGCGCGGGCAGGGAGCCGTGGCCGGCGGCGGCCCCGCGGAGGGGATGGTCCAGCTCCCCCGGGAAGACGCTGCCGTGGGACGGAACCTTCTTCAGGCCGGGGCTGGCGGCCGGGGGGCTGCCCGGGGGCTGGGGGGGCCCGGTGGGCGCGGGGCTCTCCAGGCTGGAGGAGGAGCTGCGCTGGCTCTCGCCGTCGCTGCCCGGGCCCGCGGCCGAGGCCTGGCGGCTCTGGAAGGAGGCGGCGCGGGCGATGCCGGTGCCGCCGGTGCCGTTGGCTCTGCCGGTGGCCGGGCCGGTGCCGAGGCGGGTCCGCAGCACGGGGCTGGGCACGGGGTGGCCGGGCTGCAGGGGCTGGTGGCTCTCGCCTGAGGACAGCAAGGAGCCGGGGGCCTCGTCCCCATCTTCTGCCTCAAACGACTTCTTGAGCGCTGGGGACAGAGAGAGAGATGGTGGCACCGGAGCGGTCCCCGATGGCACCCGCGCCCTGCCCTGCCCCGTGTGTGTCCCCCCGTCACCCAGAGGTGCCCCTGATTGTGAGCCCGTCCCACCGAGGACCCCGGCCCGGCGCCAGCTCCTCCCCAGCCCCGCTGTCCCCGAGGGTTTATCATTGTTCCCCGGTTGATCTGGCCGGTGCTGCCGGCTCCCCTCGCAGCACACTGCCCGCTTTATTCCCCCTGAAAGGGATCCGGCCGAGTAACCGGATCCCCGCCTGACCCTCTCCCCTCTCCCCCTGCATCCATCGCGGCAGCCGGGGAGGATTCCTGCCCTTTCCCGGGCCTTAACCCTGGAGCCCGCTGATGGCAGCGCTCGGGGACTGTCACATCCCGCTCTGGTGCTGCTGCTGCGCCTCCCACGCGGCCTCACAGCGGCCACGGGCCCGGGCACAGCCCCGGTGCCAACATCCCCACACGGCCCCTCGGCTCCCCGGGGCTGCACAGCTCCTGCAGGGCCCCTCCGGGCGGCACCGACCCCATGGGGGTGACCCCGCGAAGGCCCCGCGGTGCAGCCGCCCCCTCCTTGCCCCGGGAGCCGCTGCCCGCGGGCTCCGCACGGTGCCGGCAGCCGGGACAGCGCGGGGGGCCCGGAGCCTCCTTCACTGCCAGCGCCGAGCGGCTGCTTCCCCCGGGGGGCTCCGTGGGGGCGGCCTCGCTGCGCCCCTGCATCCTGCCCGCGTGTGCCAGCCTGCCCCGGCACCCACGGGCTGGCA
>JAHXMQ010009721.1:13705258-13715844 GCA_020466415.1 Ammodramus savannarum pratensis | reverse complement strand
CCCCAGGCAGTTCTGTACCTACAGGCAGGTGAATCCCAGGCAGGCTGCCTTCCCCAGCGGGCGGGAGCGCACGCAGGCTGCCATGGCCCTGCAGGGACCCCGTGCTGCTGGCAGGGAGCTCTCAGCTGATTATCTCCCAATTTAACTGTCACTGAGCTGGCCTGCTGCAGTGAGAAGAGCCCAGCTGGATAATCCCATTTCTGCTCTAATCCACAGCACCCTTTCAGTCCCGGGCCTAGTGCTGCTTGCTGCCTCTGTGATGTCCCCAGATGGGATTTTGGGGTGGGAGGGAAGCTTGGAGCTCCCAAAAAGCAGAGCTGTAAGCACTCCCTGGAGCACCAACCTTGGGCCTTCTGTTTTGGGACAAACCTCATCCTGTGTGTTACAGACCTTAAGCAAAGATGATTCCAGAGGTTTGGTGTACATTGGTGCTCTTGGGGCACTAATCTGGCACTGGCAGATGGACTGACATGTCCGGGATGGGGCTTGGACAAACCTGGTCTAGTGGAAGGTGTCCCTACCCATGACAGAAATTGGAATGAGATGAGCTTTAAGGTCCCTTTCAACACAAACCATTCTGTGATTCTGATCCTAAAGGACTTCTTCCCTGCCTTCCTGCCTGCCAGCATCCCAGTTTCACCCCAAACCCCACTTTTCCTCCAAAAATGGGGTGGGCCTAGGAGCAGTTTTGCCAGCAGCGGTTCAGACCCAGGGAAGGAGATCTTGGCTCACATTTCTGTGCTCCAGGCAGAGGTTTCAAACCAGTTATTACAGGAGGTGGTTGCACATCAAAGGGCACACGCATGTTTTTAGGGAAAACAAAAATAGAACGAGTTCCCCTCCTGACTGGAAAATTATATGTTGTGTTCCTGGCTTAAGTGATAGATTAAAAACTGCAAGTCTTTCAGGTGTTTGGATCACCTGAGAAGTTATTTTAGAGGTTAAAGATGCTAATGAGGGTACAGAAGATCTCCCAAGGCAAGCAACGATTAACTCAAAGAGATTGCCAGGCTGGGCTCCAAACCAGCCTACACAAACCAGCCTAATTATTCTCCTTATTCCTCCAGAAGAGCTATTTTGGTCTTGCACGTTGTTACAAACACAAAATGATGCCTCAGGTTTTAGCTTTTATATTTTTCATAATCTGTACAGCTTTAGTGTGTGGGTCTGGGTTTGTATTAGGGGATGCTGAGCTCTCTTCACAGAGTAGGTAGACTAAACAATTCCCTCTCTAGCTGGGGATAGAGGACAAATGATCCAAATCTCAGGCCCAAGAGCACAAACAACATGGACTGGAGAGAGAAAAACAAGCAGGATGGGACTTCATGGGCTGGGGATATAATTGATGAATTAAGTCCAATATGCAAATGGAGCAGAACTTATAAATGTGACTGGTTGTGCATTTTGTGACCATTTTGGTTCATCTTGGGTGCAGCCCTGGCTGGGCTGCCCAAGGTGGATCCATCGAACCCTCCTAACAAATCCCTGCTTTATTCATTAACTCTGCTCAGTCTCTCTTCTATGTCAGCCTGCAGAAGGCACCAGAAGAACAAGCCAATTTCCAGCAAGACAATCTGGGTGTGAAGCCCTGGGGCTGTGTCTCCCCCATGCCCTGTGTGGGGTTTCTCCTCACCCATGCTCCGGCTCCTCGATGGCATCGGTGAACTCCGAGTGCACGGCCGAGTCGATGGCGCTGTCGGTCTCCACCTCGTCGTGCATCTCGTGCTGCACCAGGGTGCTGGTGTCCTCATCTGTGAAGGTCTCACACTCGCTGTAGGTGCTCTCTGAGCCCATGTAGGCACTGTCAGTCACCTCATTTGCCTGCTTAAAACAAATACACAAGAAGCAAAACAATGAGATCCTACAGCTGAGCGGGTTCGTGGCAGAATTTCGGCTGTGTTGCATTTCTGAGCACAGGAATCCAAACTCTGGAATAAATCACCCCAGGCCCAGGTGCTGCTCTGTGGGCACCACAGGGTGCACCTCAGCCTTTGCAGGGCTTGGGAAGCAGATCACAGAAATAGGGACTAAATAAGAGTTGGAGGGAGGTTTTGTTGTGAGCCAGGATGGATTTGGCCAGAGCAGGAGGGATTACCCACTGCTGACTCAGCAGTTCCCATCACTGCTGCTTTCTCCCACCCCATTCCAAGAGGACATGTTGTTATTAATCTGAATTCCCTGCAAAAACCACCATTCAAAACTCCTCAATTAGCCCTTGGAGCACCTTTTTTTTTGTCTTGTCTGGTAAAACCTTCCATCCTTCAACAGCAAATAAACTGTAAATCTTCATTACAGCTTCTGATTTGCAGGGACTCAAATCCCCACACTTCAGCTGGAGCAGTATCTCAAATCCCTTTGGGTTTGTGTTTTAAGATTTATAGAGCAGGGAGAACTGAGTTTTCCAGTTCTGCACCCCAGGCAGGTTCAGCTTCAGTTTCAGCTCCCACACACAGGCAGGGACAATCCCTTCTGATGCTGATCTCTGGAGAACCATGGCAGCAGCAGCAGAACCCCCCAAAAGCCAAAGTTCCTGTTCCCCTCACAGTGCCAGCCGCTCTCTTAAGATTTGGGGATTTCCCCAATATGCCTCAGAGCAAATCAAGGAATTTTGGGATTGCCAGTGCTGGTGCTGAGCTGCAGCTGATCCCCTGTCACTGGGCAGAGGGGTGGGAGCCCTCCTGCCAGGCCTCCAGGTGAAGAGCTGCCCATGAGAAGCCTTCTGCTCCTCCTGAAGTTCACCTGGTGGGATCCCACATGCTCAGCTGCCCCTCCAGCACAGCAGCAGAGCAAACAGCAGCAGTTTGAATGTGGGCATGACTGAAGCAAAACCCTTTTCCCCTGCCAGGGCACTCAGAACAGCTTTCAGGGCTTTTTCCAAGGATTTTGGAGAAAATCACGTTTCTCAAAGCACTGTATTCATAAAATCATGGAGTGGTTTGGGTTGGAAAGGACTTTAAAGCCCATCACATTCCACTCCCTGCCTATTCCACTACCCCAGGTTGCTCCAAGCCCCGCCCAGCCTGACCTTGGACACTTCCAGGGGCAGAAAGGGATAAAAAACCCTGAAGGGATGGAGAGAAAGAGCTGATACCAGCAATTCCCACTCCATGTGGCCACTGGGAGCAGCCAAGTGCCTCAGCCCAGCCCTGCTCTGCTCTCCCAGCCCTGTGCCCACCACACTCAGCAGGGTGGACACAGCCAGGAGCTCCTCTTGGAAGCCTGGCCCAGCTCCCACCTGGTTTGTGGACACCAGCACCTCCCTGAAGTTAAACACGACACAAACCTGCCCAGAGCTGAGTCTGAAATCAGGGGTTGCTCCAGGGAACTCCAGCAGGGCAGAGCTGTGACTGTCTTGCAGAGAGAAACAAAAGCCTCTAAAGCCCCCACCCACTTAAAAAAGCATCAATCCACCAAAACCACTTACACACCTAAAGCTGGGACTTGCTTAAGTGCTTTACTGGATTTATGCTGCATTTTCTAGAAACACCATTAATGCTCCAGCAGGAGGGACAAGGGGAAGCAGAGGCTTGACCTGCCTTGGCTTGGTCACATTCAGAGAGAGCCCAAGAGGTGACAGCAGCCACCCCCAGCTGCACATTCCCCTCCCTTCTGCCTGCTTGAAAAGGATTTCATGCCAAACTGGAAAGAATTTTGCTTGCACACTACAAAATAAAGGCTGCTTTTAAATACCAACCCCACCCCCCTCCTTCTCACTGGAAAAGCTTACATTTAAACATAGGTTGAAGAATTATAATGAGCAAATTGAAGTATTATAATAAGCACAGAGTAAAGACAACTATTGAAAGAAGCCCAAAAAACTCCAATTCACAAGTAATTTGATTAGAAACCCTGCTGTGGTTGCTGCTGACCCTCTCAACATGAAGCAAAGCAGGAGCTGAACAGTGCCCTCAGTCAGATGTTGGAACAAGAGGACCTTTAAGGTCCCTTCCAACCCAAACCATGCCATGATTCTATGATTTCTCTATCAAATTGTTCCAAAACACTTTATTGGTGGGAAATACACACATGGACAGGCTGGATTTGGGAACAAGCCTTTTGGAGTAGGAGAAGCACAGGGCATCAACCATTGTCCCTCAGCCACACCAAAGATATGCATCAATTTATTACCTAAAAATTGAATTTTTCCTGATACCAGCCTAGATAAGGTTTCAAAAGCAAGAGAGCCCTATTAAAATTAAACCTGTGTGGACAATGAGTAAAGAAGCAGCTGAACCTGTAAACAAAGTCCTTCCCCTGAGCACGAGCGTGGAGAACTTTGCTGCACATTTCACCACAGAATCAGTAACTAAACCTCAGGAAGAGATGCCAGGAGGAGATAGGCAAACCAAGGGGGCTCAGGTATTGCCAAATGCCTGACAGAGCCAAATCTCTGTCCCTGGGCAAGTGTGTGGGTACAGAAAGTTCTTATTTATGGCCTCATGAGCAGCTGGTTTGTGCAGTGACCCTTCAAACCCCCCTGCCACAGCTCTCCTTCAGCCAGCTTTGCCTCCCTGTGAGCAGAAAGTAAACATTTTTTCCAGCTTAAAAAAAGCCAAATACACACTTAATAAACATCCATGGGCTCAGGACAGCCAGGCTGGGCTACACCCACCCCAGAGGACTTGCCAGGAACATCAGTGCCATGTTCAGAGCAGGGCTGGTGTCACCAATATCAGTGCATTTTGATTTTTTATCCAATAAAACACACCCTGAGGTGCTTCAGGCAAATTCAGACATTAAAACTGGGACTGAGGCACACACAGAGTTCTGAGCTGGAACAGGATCAGGGTTTGATGGAGGTACCAATCCCAAATCCAGCAGGTATTTCCCCAGAGCCACACCTGGCTGACAGGACAGGGGCCACCCAGAGGCATCTCTGCCTGCTCAGGGAAGCTCCAGGGATCTGAGAGCCCAGGTGAGCACTCCTGCTTCTAAAAGCAAATAAATGGTGAAGTCAGCACTGGGATGATGTAACATGCCCTGATCAGACACGTGAGGTGCCTTTGGGAGCCTTCTCCAGCAGCAGCTCATCCATCCCAGGCATCTGATCACATCTGGGAGTAAAGATTACTCAATTAGATGTTGTAGAGTGCTATAAAGCTATATGGAAAAACTTTTTTTTAAAAAAAAGCTGCTGCAGTGTGAGGAGAGGGATTCTTGGGAATCACCTGCAAGGTCCAGGCAGGGACAGAAGGTTCAGCATGAGCTCAGCCAAGGCGTTGCCTTGGAAAGGAGGGCAAAGTCTGGCTCCCAGGGAGGGCTGTCCCTGGAGCTGTCCTGGCATCCCAAAGCTCTGCTGTCCTTGAACACACTCTGAAGGTTGGGAGGGGAAGTGAGTGACAAGGAAAAGGAAAAACAACTCTGTTTTGCCAGCAGTGTGAGCCTGTTCCTGAAGAATCCAGCCCTGATTGTGCACAGGATGCAGAGGAGATAGATCAGCTACAAAAATCCCCCTCCAAGGACACCCTGTGGCCCTGACAGCGGTGACAGTGCCAGGCTGGGAGCCAGGGAGAAGGGACACTGTTGTGGTTATAGTCCCACATGAATGCAGCTGGCCCCAGGGCAGCTCAGCCTCTGGGATGTCACTTTGGGTGCCAATATTGCCCTCTTCCCACACACCAGGGCAATGCCAGCCTTTCAGGGAGCCTCTGCTCAGCCCTGGCTGAAGGCAGCTTGCACAGCTCAGCCCCTGGAGGTGGGGATGTTACACTCCATCAAGGCTGGGCAAGAGAAATGTGCTGCATCTCTTGGGGCAAACTGAAAACTCACCCAGCCCAAAACCAAACCCCAAACCAACTCACAAAACACCACAGCTGGCAGGATGGCCCCAGCACCCCAAAAACCAGCAGGCACCATCCCTGCTGGTCCAGCTCCCCAGGGAGAGCAGGCAGAGAGGAGTCTGAAGTTACACCACAGCCCATGGAATCACAGAATTGTGGAATGGTTTGGGTTAGAAGGGACCTTAAAGTTCTGCCCAGTCCCACCTCTGCCATGGACAGGGACACCTTCCACTATCCAGGTTGCTCCAAACCCCCTCCAGCCTGGATTTTGACTCCTCCAGGGATCCAGGGGCAGCCACAGCTGCTCTGGGCACCTTGTGCCAGGGCCTGTCCACCCTGCCAGGGAACAATTCCTTCCCAATATCCCATATAAATCTCCTCTTTCAATCTAAATCATTCTCATGAAAAAAAATCAGGTGGATCTGCCCAGGTAACAAGTCAGGTGCATTCCTTGCACCTCCAGGGCTGAACCCGATCCCTCTGGAAATCCAACCCCTCCTCACTTTGTGTCAGCTCGCAAAAACCCACCTGTGGAGACATCCTGTCCGGAGGCAGAGCCAGCTCCGGGAGCTGCTTCTGCGAGGCAGGAGGGAAGCAAAGTCCAGGGGAGCCGGGAGGCTTAAGGAGCGAGCCGGAGTCCCAACAGAGCGCCTTTTGTTCCCGAGCTGCCGATAAGGAGCAGAGCTCCGGCTCACTTCCCTGCCGGTGAGCGCAGCCTCCTCCCGCTCCCCTGGATTCCAAAATAAAAGCTCGTTTGGGAGCACTCCGGCTGCTCACACTGCCCAGGAATCCATCCCCAAAGAAAAGGGTTGAATCTGAAAGCGACCTGTCGAGGTTTATCTCGGCCTTCCTGGTGTTTCTGGTGAATAATTAAGCGTTAAGTGGCAAATTCCTTCCTTATAGCCACGAATAGAGGGATGTATAAAGCTTGGATTGCTCACCAGGGGCAGGTCAGAAGCGCTTTGGTGACTCAGAGGATGGTCTCTGGCAGGCAGTGACAGTGCTGACCCCAAAGAAGGTTATAACCACCCCAGTGCCAGCCTGCCCCTGCAAACAGGACCCAGCCCTGTGGGAGAGCTGATCCATGGGGCTTTCCCCTCTCCGTGGCACACCGAGGCCTCGGCACCGCTCGCACCCACAAGTTCTGAGGGTTTCCTCAGGTTCCTCTGCGCAGAAACCACACGTACATCAAGCTTCCTCAGCGCTGCCTACCCAGCACATACCCTCAGATTTCCTTCCATTACCTTCCCACAGCAGGTTTTCCCCTGTCCTCTGGGTTATCCTCGCTGTGCTGAGGGCCGATCCCTGCTGAGCTCGGAGCAGAGGGCAGTGCTGAGCAGCGCTGTGTCCGGACCCCGACAGGAGCCGAGCTGACCCAGGCCAGCCCAGGCTGCTGCTCCCCGCACGGCAAGCAGGAGTTATGCTTTAACCCGAGCTCTGCCCCTGCCGGCTCCTCACACAGCAGGGCACAGCCCCTGTGCTCCTCGGCTTGTGCCTCACGACCTCGGAGAACATCTGAACTCCCATGACAGCCCAAAATCAGACACTGAAATGAATTAGGAAACCCCAATCCCTGCCTGTTTTACTTCTCAAACTCTTACTGAGACACCTCTGCTTGCACTGCTGCCCCCTCAGCTCCCAGCCCTCTGTGTCCCACAGCCCAGTTCCCACGTTCACAATCTCACACACTGTTGTGGTTCAAGATAAGGCTCCAAGGACTTTGTTTTCCAAACTCCTTCCAGCCTATTTCCTACTGGGCAAACACTTCAAATGGGATCTTTTCTGACCAGCAGAGAAATTTCTCACCGTAGCCCTGCACTTGGGTCCTGCCTTCAGGGACATCCCTGTCCCATTTACACTCCCACCCTTCCCTCTACACAATAAATTAATTTCCTTGGTATTTTCATGCTTCAAGATATCAAATTATCACCATGGACTGATTTGGGAGAGCTGGAGCCCCTCTGCTCTGGAGCCAGGCTGGCAGAGCTGGGAGTGCTCACCTGGAGAGGAGAAGCTCCAGGGACACCTCAGGGCCTGAAGGGGCTCCAGGAGAGCTGCAGAGGGACTGGGGACAAGGGATGGAGGGGCAGGACACAGGGAATGGCTCCCACTGCCAGAGGGCAGGGCTGGATGGGATATTGGGAATGAGGAATTGTTCCCTGTGAGGGTGGGCAGGCCCTGGCACAGGGTGCCCAGAGCAGCTGTGGCTGCCCCTGGATCCCTGGCAGTGCCCAAGGCCAGGCTGGACAGGGCTGGGAGCAGCCTGGGACAGTGGGAGGTGTCCCTGCCATGGCAGGAGTGGCACTGGATGGGCTTTAAGGTTCTTTCCAACCCAAACCATTGTGGGATTCTGTGAATACAAGGATAACATGGGACTGTCCACAGGGCTCATGGCCCTTTGTCTCTCACTGCAGAAAGGCTTTGGGGACAGCAGGGACACTGCTCAGGGCTCCATGTTCTTCCCCAAGGACAGGTGAACAGGCATGAACTGCATCTGTCACATTCCACAGCCCTGCAGTTGCAGCCACCTGCAAGATTTCAAGCCCATCAGCTGCTCAGGACAAAATGCTCACCAATTCCAGCAGCCAGCCGCTGGGCAGGGATTTGTGACCATTTCATTCATGGTGTTTTCTGGTCAGCCCTGTGAGCAGAGGCCTATGAGGCCATTCCAGAAGGTGGGAATGGCTCTGGTACAAAAAACCTGAGCTCTCACCTCCACATCCCCATTCCAACCAGGAGCCCTTCACAGCTGGGTTAGGGCAGCCAGGGAAGAGCTGACCCCAGGCCTGTCCTGGTGCTTTGAGCCCCTTGCACAGCTCAGAGGGGCTCCCAAAGCTCAACCCCATCTTTTCAGCCTGGCTGGACCCTGCCAGACATGCACCCTGTGCTAACAGTGGTGTGGAGAGGAAGAGGAGGAAAAAACCTCACTTAAAATGCCACAGATTGCAAAGCAGGGCCCTCCCAAAAGGCTCTGTGCTCACCAGGCCCAGCTCTGCCTTTGGGAAGGAAAGTATCTTCCTGGGAATTCTGCACTAGGAAAGGAGGGCTCAGAAGGTCCACAGGGCTACCAGGAGGGGACACAAGGAGCCTGCAGCAGCCTCCTCCTGTGGAAGAGGTTTTACAGTGACTCTGTGAGCCAGAGAGAAGTTTGATAAGAGGATCCATGTCTGCCCCTGGAAGAATTTTCTACCAAGGTCTTTGACATAAACCAAGAAAAAAGAAGGATAAATAAGAGAAATCTGCAATTGTCTATTCCAACGAGCACTTTGTTTGTCTTTCCTGACCAATGAGTAAAGTGTAAATTTAGGAGTTTTGTAAGAATGCATAAAAAGCATGCATGTTAAAATACAAACAGGTTTGAAGCCTTCTGAAAATGGAGTGTGGCTTTGTATTGTGACCATCTCAACTGACATCCTACAGGCACCCCACATGGGCTCCAGGGGCACAAGGAATGACACAAGGCACCAGGAATGACAGTGATGCCTCTGGGAGCAGATCCCCACGTGCTCCCACTGTGTTACAACACACAGCTGAGGCCCTGCAAGTCCCAGAGCAGAAGCTCTGAGCAGCTGGAGAAACACAGCAATATGGATTTTTGCCCTCAAAGAAGCCTTAAGTTCAATTGCTCAACATGGAAAACAATCCTGGCTTTAGGGGAGTTAAAGTTTCACAGAGGTGATGTGTTGGCCCTAAAGCTGCTGCTCAGTGTTGCACAGAATGTCACAGAATATTCTGGAGTTCTCCCAGCTGCACCTGTAGGCAGGAAGGCAGGCTGGGAGAGCCAGGAGTAGCTCCTACTCCCAAAATACACAAAACTTGGGACGTGCCCAAGTCCCATTTTCCTCCCCAGATCCGCTCCTTCCCTGCTGTACAACTCCCTGCTGTACAAACAGCCCGAGGGGACTTGCCTGGGCCGGTGCAGCTTCCAGGGAAAGCCAAATTCCCCTCTGGTGGCTGTGCAGAACGTGTTTTCCTGGCTGCTCCAGCAGGAGCCACGGCAGCTGCCCAGCAGATGGCAACAGTCCTGCACAAGGCACTGCAGCCGCAGGAGCGATGCTGCCCCGTCCTGCAGAGCTCAGCCAGAGCCTCCTCTGACCCTGCTGGCCAAACCACGAGTGCAAGGGCTAAAAATCCCTGTTTGGGGCATTTATGGTGCTCCCAGGCAGCCTTTACAGGGCACTGGCTGTGCCTCTCCTCCAGCCCACCTGAGGTTATACAGCTCCATGCCCATCCCAGCCCAATCCCAGCACTTTCATGCCACATTTTCCTTTTTCAGAGTCATCCTTCCCCCTCTGCACTGCCCCAGGAGCAGAGCACAGGGGCAGAGCCTCACCCTAGGGCAATGCACAGTGGGTATCCCTGTGGTGCTTGAGCTTGGAGCTCCTTTCCAGCCTAAATGATCCCAAGAAAATGAACCCCAAATTGCCTTCCATGTCCCCCAGAGCATTCCAAACGAGTCCTGTGCCTCAGCACTGAGTCATGAGCACCACAGGAGCTCTCAAGGGAGGCAAGGAGAACTCCCACCTTCCAGGCAGTCAGCAGCCAAGCTGAGCCAGCCCAGCCTGGGGGAAAACAGGGCTCAGGTGTCCAGATGGAAAAGCTCCAAGCTCTCTTCCATGTGACTTTGACAAAGCAGGAAGGCTGTCATTAGTTTTTGGTGGTTTCTCACCACCATGCTTCCACCTGAGGCAGGAGGAACACACTGGGAGGTGATCCCAGGCAGGTGATGCTCTCCCTGCTCCAGCTGGCTGCCCAGGGATGAGGTTCCTCTTGAATGTGTCACAGAAGAGCTGCAGAAATTGGGAT
>JAHXMQ010009721.1:13675163-13691670 GCA_020466415.1 Ammodramus savannarum pratensis | reverse complement strand
TTGCCTGAGAGCCCCTTAATTTCAAAATTACAATAATTCAGAAGGAGGGGGTTTGCATTTTCCACTTCAAGGGAGGCCCCTGCCTTCCTCAGCAGACACCTGGCTTTTCAAACCAAGACCTTCCCATGCTAATCTCCCATTCCTGGCCCCCAGAGCCTCCACAGCATTTTCCAGCAGCGTGTTTGAGCCATTCCTTGCTGCTCTCATCCCAGAACTGCCTACAGACACAGCTCTCCAACACTTGTGCTCCTCTCCCAAAAGTAGGTCAATGCAGTATGTCATGTGCCAGGCTGCTTTGGGGAAGCACAGCTCCCTCTGAGCCATGGAGCACCCAGCAGCCTCCCCCCTGTCACCCTTCACCCAGCTGCCACACTGATGAATTCACTACAAACAAGTGTTTATGGAAATCAAAAGAGAAATGCAAGTGCAGAAACTGCTCTGCTGAGCCAGAAGTGCACCCCCCCACCAGCACCCGAGTCCTTGCTGTGCTCTACTGTTATTAGATCAAATCTATTATTGGTTGGATTCAATCATTCTGAAGGAGATTTCCAACTTAAATGATTTTATGTCTGTATTAGAGCAGAAACAGTGATTTAAAAGAGCTTGAGAACAGTGTGATTGTGGTTCCTCTCCCAGCAATTGCTCCAGCTTCCAGGGGGAACAGAAAATGCCCCCTGCTCATCCAAGCCTCCCTGCTCCCCCTGCCATAGGGAGGAAGGCTGCAGCCAGATCTGCTGATCCTGGGGGCTACACAGCCAGAGAGAAAGTTCCTCACACACACAGGAGCATTTTGGGGCTCCTGGGAGCAGAAAAGGGATTTTTCTTCTCCAGGGACACTGGGGCTGGAGGAAAGGAGCACCCAGCTCTGTGTCCCTGCCCCGGGGCTGTAGCTGAGTCCTGCTCTTCCCTGGAACAGCCTCCAGCTGGGCTGGGTCCATCTCTGCTTGGTGCTCCTGCTGTTTGCATCTCCACAGAGCATCAGCCCCTCCAGAGGGGTCTCTGTGCCTTGGTCACACCCAACCCTCCTGTCAGGGGAGGGATGGAGACAGACCCAGGTCCTTGTGACCACAGAGTCCCCCAAAGCAGCTCAGCTCCATCCCTCACGCTTCTAATTCCCCATTCCCTGCGAGCACAGAGTTACAGACCCAGCAGAACCCCAGAATCACTGAGTCTGGAAAGACCTCTGAGATCATCAGGTCCAATCTGTGCCCAGTGCCACCTTGTCACCAGCCCAGAGCACTGAGTGCCACATCCAGGCTTTCCCTGGACACCTCCAGGGATGGGGACTACAACCCCAACCTGGGCAGCCCCTTCCAATGCCTAGCTATCCTTTCCATGAGGAAATTCCTCCTGATGTCCAGCCTGACCGTCCCCTGGCACCGTTTGAGGCTGTTCCCTCTCCTCCTGTCCCTGTTAAGGGAGCAGAGCCCGACCCCCACTTGTGTCCACCCTCCTGTCAGGAGCTGTGCAGAGCCAGAAGATCCCCCTGAGCCTCCTTTTCCCTGGGCTAAAGAACCCCAGTGAAGCCCTCACACATTTTTATGGGCAGGCCCAGTGGTTTCCAATATAACCCTCTAAGCTCCACTATTTCAAGGGAAAAAAATCCAAATTAATTTCAAGAAAGCCTTGGCTGCTCCTGTCCCTGGCAGAAGGGGGCACAGACAAGCACACGGACCCCAAACCTGACAAGCACAATCCTGGTGCTACAATCCTCCTCCTGCACCACAGAGATGAGCACAATCCCCAGCTCCCAAGAACAGCACAGGGATTTTTTTTTTTTTTCAAGTATCCATATAAATTTTAAAGAGCCATTTAAATCTCCACTCCTTTCAGGGACAGAATTAACACTCATCTTCCTAAAGTCCTTATCCCCACCAGCAGTATGTATAACACATCCATATGGATCTGCCAGAGCACAGCAAGATGCAAAGGCAAAAATAAAAAAGCAGAAGACATAATGAGAGCAATTTGGGTTTTATTCTCGCTCATGAATCAATCTTGATTTCCCATTCACAGCACCCCCCGTTCCCTGCACGCCAGCTGTACACAAAGAGGCATCTGTCCTACCTTCAGCCATGCAAGGAGCTGTGTCCCTGTGGGTGCTGCTTCAGCCAGGGTTAGGAGCAGCAGGAGCAGCAGGGAGGTCTCCACTGCAGCAGTGCTGCACGAATCCAGGGATCAGCAGATCCCAGGGGAACGTAGGAAGTGCTCAGAGCGGTGCCAGCTACTCCAAGTTTAGTCAAACGGGCACACGGGCTCTGCTTCCATCTGCTGAGCCCTGGGCAAGGCTTTCCTCCTCAAAGGCAAAAGCTGCAATCTTCACCTGGGCCTGGCCACCCCCTGTTGCAAACCCACTGCACCTGCAGCAGCCAGGAGGGGCAGAGGGTGCTGAGGGTGCCCACAGACAGAAATAACTGCAGGATGAGGAGTGCAAGCTTTGGCTTCTGCAATTATCCCTGGGCAAGAAAAGCTTTCCTTTTGCGTAGCAAAACCCATCTGCAATGCAGATCCTACAGAGGGGGGAAAAAACCTCCACACAAAGCAAACAGGGGTTACCTTACAGGGTATCCCACACCCTGGAATGCTCCCAGGAGCCAGCAGGATCCAGGTCACCAGGGCAGCCAGCCTGTGCCACCACGTGCTGCCTGCAGTGGCTCTGAGTGGCTTCTGGGCACGCTGGGCTCTGAGGTGACATCTGAGCACTGTCACATCCCGAGGCACAGCCAGGGCAGTGGGAGCAGGGAATGTGGCACACAGCCTGCACGTGGGAAAGCTCCATGGATCTGGTTTGGGAGCTGGTGTGCAGCTCCCTCCTGGCTCTAAGCCTTTAAGGTATTGTGGGAAAAATAGTAAAGGTGAGAAGCTCAGGGCTTCTAATTAAAACAGGGGGATTTTCTTTCAGTTTCACCTGTGTGTTATTTGAAAAATGCCTAAAAATTGGTGGATTGGGTTCTGCCTCTTCTTACCTTTGCTATTTTTCCCACAAGGTACAACACTCACATCATTGAGAGAAGGGTTGCATGTGATCTTTCTTCTCAGGAAATTCCCAGCTGACACTCAGCTGCCAGGAGCTCACCAACCTTTCTGGACAGGGCTGCAGAAACCCTCTCTGAGATCCTCCCAGGGATGCTCCAGGATAGGAGAGCAGAAACCCTGGAATTGCCCCGAGATCTTCCCAGGCATGCTCCTGGGATGGGGATTGGAGAGCAGAAACCCTGGAAATGCCCCTGAGATCCTCCCAATGATACTCCCAGGACTGGAGAGCAGAAACTCTGGAAATGCCCCCTGAGATCCCCACAGGGATGCTCCAGGATAGGAGAGCAAAAACCATGGGAATGCCCTCTGAGATCCTCCCAGGGATGCTCCAAGATCACAGAGCAGAAACTCTGGAAATGCCCCCTGAGATCCTCCCAGGGATCCTCCCAAGGTCTGGGGAACAGAAACCCTGGGAACACCCCATAGATCCTCCCAGTGATGCTCCAAAACTGGAGAGCAGAAACCCTGGGAATGCCCTCTGAGACCCTCCCAGGGATGCTCCAGGTTCAGAGAGCAGAAACCCTGGGAATGCCCCCTGAGATCCTCCCAGGGATGTCCAAGATCACAGAGCAGAAACTCTGGAAATGTCCCCTGAGATCCTCCCAAGGATGCTCCAGGATGAGAGGGCAGAAACCCTGGGAATGCCCCCTGAGATCCTCCCCGGGATGCTCCAGGATCAGAGAGCAGAAACTCTGGGAATGCCCCCTGAGATCCTCCCTGGGATGCTCCTGGGATGGGGATTGGAGAGCTGCAGCCCCACAAAAGCTCTGCAGTTCCAGTTAGGAACACTGTGGTGCTCCCATCCAGGCAGAGCCACAGCCTGACCCCCCCGCCCTGGATTTGCTCCTCAGCATCCTGCCCTGCCTGTTCCAGCTTCCCATCTCCAGGCTTTTCCCTCCAGCCAGCCTCTGCAAGAGCCCCTGGGGAGCTGAAGGTGCTCCTCCTGCTTCTCTTAGTCAGCCTCTGGAGTATCTTTCCCTTGGCACAGTGGATTTGTGACCCAGCTCCTCCAAAGCTGGCACTGCCAGGGGTCTCCCAGGTCTCCCTCCTTACAAACAGGAACTCTCTTAGAGTTTCCAGGTTTGGGTGTTGGCTCTTGAACTGGATTTTCCATCTCCTCAAATCCAGGCTTTTAGTTGAAGCATTTAGAAAATAAACAATAATTTAAAAAAGAGCTGTGATTATTTCCATGCTGGGGCCCTCCCTGGGCTCCTGGACACATCCATCCCTCTGTGGATGCCCTGTCTGTTCTCAGTGCACAGGGGCCCTTTGTTCAGGGATCAGAAGCCAAGGCAGGGTGAGGCTGGCAGCTCCAGGAATGCCCCTTTCCCTGCTGGCACAGGGGTCCCTAAACTGCCTGACACCCTCAGCAGTGCCCTGTGTGCACCTCCCACAGCCCCGTCCCTGCAAGCCAGATGTTCCAGATGTTTTAGCTCCTAGGATGTGTGTGCATGACACAACTTGCTCCTCACCCTTGTGAGCTGCAGTGTGAGCACAGAGATGTTCAGAGAGGCCCTGCAGAAACACCAGGTGTCTGAAGCTTTGAGGGTTTCAATACCTGGACAAGGGAAGGGCTCTGTGGGTGAGCACAGGCCTGGCTGGGTGCCAGCTGTGCCTGATCCTGTTTGTCACCAAAACTCTTCCTCCAGCTGCTCCTGCACCCAGGACCCAGAGGAGCAGAGCTGCTCCTTGCTCCAGGCACCTCAGCTTGTGATTCCAGCCCCTGGAATGCCACTGTCCCATCCCAGGGCTGCTCCTTGCTCCAGGCACCTCAGTTTGTGATTCCAGCCCCCTGGAACCTCACTGCCCATCCCAGGGCAGCTCCTTGCCCACAAACAGGCTCCTCCTGCCAGGCTGAGCTTTCCAAAGGGCTGGGATGTGACCCCTGGCTCCTGTTTCTCCCTGAGGAAATCCTCCAGGAGCTGAGCTCCTCACTCTGATGATGCAGGGACTCACTCTGGCTTCCGCTGTTTCTTTTCCCTTCCATCTCACTGATGGTTGTTGGAAATATTTTTTTCCATTCAAGAAAAAGAGGGAAATGTGGGAAATGAATCTTCAAAGCCTGACAGAAGGTTCACACAGCATACATCTGTATACAAACCTTGAAATAAAAAATACTACCCTAGAAATGCCATAGAATAAGACAGACATTATTAAGAGAGAAACAGAACTAGAAACAAGTTTCAAAAAATAACCTTACAAATAAAACTAGATACTTTAGAGAAACAAAACTATAAAAGATACATTGTAGTAAGTAATTTTAAATTATTAGCTTTAAGACATTTACAGTATAGTATACCAAAAGCTAACAGATCAAGAAATGCTTATAATGTATTGTAATTAAGAAATAATTAGCTTCTGCTTATAACAGCATAGATTAGAAAAACAGGCAAGCAACTCCCTGAGGAGCAGGGAAGGACAAGGGGATCCTCTCACACTAAGCCTTCTCCTGACCCATAGACAGGGCATTTTAAAAATTTTAAAAATTCTGAGAGGCATTTTAAAAATTTTATTCCATTTTTAAAAAATCTTAAAACATTTTAATTAAAACATACATTTTATTTTTTTTAGTTTAAAAAAATTAATTTTTTAAATTTTAATTTAAAAAATTAAAATTCTGAAGCATTTTAAAACTTTTATTCCATTTTTAGTCTCATGAGAAGGCTGAGACAACACAGATGTTATAATTCACACCATCACAATCAGAAGCCAACTATTTCCTAATTACAATAGACTACAAATGTTTCTTGGCCTATTCTTTGGTCTTTTTTGTAAGGCTGTCTCAGTCCTTAAAATGCAACCAAAACCAGCACAGTTACCTATGGAATCCTTGCAGGAAACAGCAGCTTCCAGCACAGAAACACCTTGCAACCAACGTTTTCCTCTTTATCAGAAAGATTTGAAAAAATAACAGAGAATTTTTTGAGCTGCCCCCAAACTATGTCTGTTCTCCTTGAAGGGAACATAAATAATCAGCAGAAAAGGACAAGGGGACCCAGCAGCCATGAGCAGGAACAGAGACCATGGGGAGCTGAGCCTGTCCCCACAGCCCCAGGGCTGAGAACAGAGCTCAGCACCTGAGAGCCACAGGCTCAGCACCTCCAGAGCAGGGTGGGCCTCTGGATTTACTGGTATTTGGGTGATTTACCCAAATTCACTGGGAAATTTACTGGTAAATTACTCTGGAAGCATTCCCTGGCCATCCACACTGCAGGCATAAAAAAACCCCTACATCCATGAGAACCTACAAAATCTACACCCATGAGAACCTACAAAAACCTATATCCATGAGAACCTACAAAAACTATACCTATGAGAACCTAAAAAATCTACATCCTTGAGAACCTACAAAAAACTACATCCATGAAAACCTACATCCATGAGAACCTATAAAAACTACACCCATGAGAACCTACAAAAACCTATATCCATGAGAACCTACAAAAAACTACATCAATGAGAACCTACAAAAACCCACACCCATGAGAACCAGGCTTTCCCATCCAGCCCTCACTATGGGAGGGCAGGAGGAAGCCAGGAGTGGCTAAAACATCTCCTTAAAGCCTCAAATCCCCATCCCTCTGCTCTGCCCCCTCTCAGTCAGCATCACCTGGCCAGGCAGACACAGAGCTGGCCCAGGGCAGTGCAGAGGTGGCCCTGGGGCTTTGTGTGAGGGTTTCAGTGGCTCCTGCTCCATGCTGGAGGGCAGTGGGACATGTCCTGGCACAGGGACAGACAGACAGCTCAGCATCCTGCATGGAAAGGCCAAGGGGACATGAAGCAGTTGTGGAAATGCAGCTGACAGAGGAAATTTGGCTGGGTTTGTAACTGCACCTTCAGTTTGTCAGGCTCCAGAGAGATCCCAGCTGCTCCCAGAGAGGGGAGAGGCAGAGGAGAGTGGGACATCCTCAGAAATAAACCCTGCATTAACACAGCCACCAAAAGGTGAGGACTTCACCAAAAGGTCCAAGCTGACACCAGCTCTCTCTTCTATAACTGACCCAAGAATTTCAGAGCACCAAGAAATCCAGCAGAGCACTCCCTGACTAAAAATAGGCCCAGCTAATTAACAAACCTTGTTAAAAGGCACACCCAGCAGCAGCATGACCTCTGTTTGGTTACAAAGGGATGATCAATATTGACTGTCTCAAAAGCAGCAGCAAATCCTTCAGGTGGCTTCAATGTGAGCAATGCTCAGCTGTGAGACTCAAAGAACCTGCTCTGCTCCCTGCCCTGGGCTTTCTTTATAACCATTTAATGCCATGTGTTGTTAGAGAGCTCAGCCCTTCCTAACCACTGTAATAAACACATATCAATCTCTTTCAAATTTAATAAATAGAGCCCCTAAAAGCTTTGCCTGGATCTGCTTTTCCCATTCAATTAATAGAACACAACACCAAAGTGATGAATTATTGAGGAGAAACACGAGCCTGGCCTTTCACAAATGCTCTACTCCAATGGCAATTTATTACAAATTAATAGTGTGCTGCAGCTCCTCCTGCTTCCTGGCAGCTGGGAATTGCTCAGGAAACCTGGGAGCTGCCATAAAACACTGCAGCTCAAATCATCCTGGAGGGGTTTGGGTGGGAAGGGAGCTCAAAGCTCCAAGGGTTTGGACAGCACTGTCAGGGTGGGATTGTTGGGGGCTCTGTGCAGGGCAGGAGTGGGACTGGGGGCTGCCCTCAGTCCTTCCCAGCTCAGGATATCCTGTGCTTCCAGGGTTATAAGTAAGAGAGCCCAGAGTCTGGAGAGTTCCAGTCCCACAATTACCTTTTCTGCAGCTGCATTTTTGCAGCATTTGGGCACCCCTTACTCCATTTTGGGTAATTTTTGAATCCCATTCCAACTCCAACACCTTCCACTGCCCCAGGCTGCTCCAATCCCTGTCCAGCCTGGCCTTGGGCACTGCCAGGGATCCAGGGACATCCAACCCAAATCATGCTCAGGGCACCCTGTGCCAGGGCCTCAGCACCCTTGCAGTAAATAAATGAATAAATAAAGTGAGAGTAGAACTGGGGAGGAGGAGGAGGGATGGACAACTGACAGAAGAACAGGATAAACCTTTGCTTTGAGGGGTTTTTACTCCTGGAACAGCACAGTTTGTATGGCAAGGATGGTTCTTTGCCACCCTTGCAGCACACTCCATGGGGAGGGCTGGAATCCCAGATAAGCATCTCTGAGCAGAGCTGACTATTGTGCAAGGATGATAATTCACATTTGCACTTTCAGAACTCCAGCTGCTCAGAAAGAGATTCCCAGATTCCTCACACCCTGCCCATAACAACATGCCTGGCCCAAAATGACCCTCTGACACTCTGAGAGAAATCCCAAACTGAAAAAACAACTGAAAAAAAAACCTTTTCTGCAGTAAAGGGGTTCAAATGGCAACCAGCCAGAAAGATACTTCACACTTCACCAAGCTGCTGCTCTGGAAGCACTTGCAGGAATCCCTCAGGAACCATGTGTGGATTGGCACTGGCCTGTTGGAAGATCATCCTGACCCCAGCCAGGGAGTTCAAAGCTCTGGTTTCATGTGCTGCTGGCTAAAAACCATCTGAGCACGTTGATCCTCCAAACACTTGGAGTGAAGGTTATAAATGAATTGGTAAATTCATCAGTAAATTGGTAAAAAAATCATCAGTAAAAATTGGTTAAAAAATCATTGGTAAAAAATTCATCAGTAAAATGGTAATTCCCATTCCAGTGGAAGGTGGTATAAGATGAGTGTTAAGGCCCTTCCAACCCAAAGCATTCCATGCTCAGTGCCAGCGTTGGAAGATGTCACAGCCAGCAGCATGGCAGCCACTCCACCAGAGCAAAAACCCCCAAAAACACAGGTGAGAGACACCAAACCAGGAGGAAATTATTCCCCAGTGATGTTTCTTTGTAGGAAGGAACTTTCCTGATAAACAACAAAGCACAGAACCACCACCACAACAGCTGTACCACCTTTTTCAACCCCTATTAAATGCCCCCAATCTCTCCCCCTTCCCCTCCACCCAGCACAGAGCAGGAACTCAGAAAACCAAACCCAGATGGTTTTCCCCAAGCTTTTCTTTCTCTTTGAACAATCTTCTGAGCTCATCCATGGTGTTACATTTGGCCAGTTCCCTTCCTCACTCACAGCACAGCAGGAAACTCACCTCCATTTCTGATGGCTCTGATGCCTCGATGGAAATCTTCAAAGCTGATAACTCCCAACCCACTGGGATCCAGGTATTTTGTTAGGTCCTTTACCTGCAACCAAAAATAGCAGAGTTACCTATGGAATCCTTGCAGGAAACAGCAGCTTCCAGCACAGAAACACCTTGCAACCAACTTTTTCCTCTTTATCAGAAAGATTTGAGAAAATAACAGTGAATTTCTTGAGCTGACCCCAAACTGTGTCTGTTCTCCTTGAAGGGAACATAAGTAATCAGTACAAAGGGGTTAATTGGGACTTGCTGGTGTTGAAAGTATTGTTTAGCCTTGAAGCAGCATTTCAGGCAGTGTCTCCTGTAACATGGACCTGCTTTGCCAGGGATTTGTTTATTTTTATGAGTTTTAAAGAGGTCCTGTCTTAATTGGGAAACTCTGTAATAGGCTGCCTGGTAGGAGGGCCCAATTAAGGGGATTTGGTGATAATGAACTGCTCCATGTTACAAATTTAGGCCGTATAATTGAAACATTTTCCCAATTAGACAATGCCTGGGGGGAGGGGAATCACATCAGGCCAGGGCTGGGATGGGGGTGCTGCAGCAAGGGGCACTCTGAGGATGCTCTGGGCTGTTCAAAGAGAATGGGAAAAGGGCAGAACCACAGGGCCCAAAGGGTCTCCAAAAGGTGCATTTGGTTCCTTCCTTCTGCCATGAGCAGAAAATCCTTTCACCAGATGCTTCTCAAGCTCAACCAGACATTTATCCCTTGTTTTAAGAGCTTTTCAGGCACCTTTGTCTATTTTTGCAGCTGAGGAACAATCCCAGGAGGGAGCTGGTGAGGTGAGAGAGGTGAGCTCCATACTGCAGAGCTGCCCTAACCTGCCACACACATCCTCCTCCTCCTCCTCTTCCTCATGCACAGGAGGGAGTCTCCAGGGCTGCATTTGTGCAGTTTCAGTTTGGGGTTTCAGTTTGCTCTTGGGGAAGGAGCTGGTGAATCACCAAAGCTCTCCTTTCACACAGGCCTCACAGGAGACTCAGCCCATGGAGCTCAGAGCTGCCCTGCTCACCCTGCAGCAGCACTGGGGGGTGCTTTGAGCTCTTTTTGGTTTTCTGAAAGCCAGCTATGTGTTTCTATAGGAAAATCACATCTACAGCACACTCAGAGCTGCTCACCCACGGCTCCACGTGCTTTGGTCATCCCACATTCCCACAGGAACAGCAAAAATTCTGCTGGCATGGAGGAACCCACAGGGCTGAGACCATAAAACATGGAATCATAGAATACCCTGAGTGGGAAAGGTCCCACAGGGATCATCCAGTCCAAGCCCTGGCACAGACCCCCAACAATCCCACCCTGGGCATCTCTGAGATGACTGTCCAAGCTCTCCTGTAGCTCCGGCAGCCTCGGGGCTCAATGATCTCAGAGCTCTTTCCAAGCTCACCTGAGATTCAGTGAATAGGACAAGACAACACAAACACCTTCTCCAGTTTTCTAGAGCACTCTTTTTTGGCAGACAGACCCCCTAAACTCACATGGCACTCATCATCTTGGCTGAGTCAGGTTTCTTGTATGTTAAACAAAGGTATTTGAGACTAATAAAAACAACTCGTAGGGATGTGTCAGCTCCAGTTAATGCATCTGGCAGCTGCCTGGATGAAGCTGTCACTTAATTTGTTATCTGTGTACAGAGATAACAGAAGGGCAAGTGACATTTAATCAGACTTGATAAGCCTATAAGGGATTAGCATGACACACTCTAAATTACAGTTTCTGTGGTTTTCAGCTCCTCAGGACCACAGAGGGCATCAGACCCTGGTGCCAATGGCACAGCAGGGCACCTCACCCACCCAGAGCTCAGCAGAGCACACAGGGAGGTATCTGCTCCATGCAAAAGAGAAACAATAAAAATGTATTTAAATTGGGCTGTGGGCAGGGGGAAATGAGGGGAAATGGTTCTGAAAATTTCCCAAGGTGGCTATCATGGATGCAAACAACAAAAGGCACACAGTGAAGAGGCTGGATCAGTCTGTGCTGATCCAAACCTGCCTGGATTTGCTGGCCAGGCTTAAAATCCCCATTACCCCTTGAGATGCCACCCCAGGCTGAGGTGAGTGTTCCAAAGAACCCACAGACAGAAAACAAGAATATCTGCTGTGCCTGAATTCCTCCTCTCACCAAGCATCACCCAGCAATGGAGCTGGAGCCCCTCTGGAGCCAGGCTGGGAGAGCTGGGGGTGCTCACCTGGAGAGGAGAAGGCTCCAGGGACACCTCAGGGCCTGAAGGGGCTCCAGGAGAGCTGCAGAGGGACTGGGGACAAGGGATGGAGGGACAGGACACAGGGAATGGCTCCCACTGCCAGAGGGCAGGGATGGATGGGATATTGGGAATGAGGAATTGTTCCCTGTGAGGGTGGGCAGGCCCTGGCACAGGGTGCCCAGAGCAGCTGTGGCTGCCCCTGGATCCCTGGCAGTGCCCAAGGCCAGGCTGGGCAGGGCTTGGAACAGCCTGGGATTGTTTTCTTCATTTGTTCATTTTGATGACTGAGCTAAACCCAGCACCTCATCAGGCAGCTGGGAAAACCACAGCACTGAGGCTCAAACTGCTTTAGGTGCCTGCAGTAAATGTGAGCAGCTCTGAGCTCCCAGATTTGAGGTTTCAGCTGAAGCCTGAGCACAGCAGCTCCCAGCACACTCCTGTGGCACAGCACCAACAGCAACACTCCACCAGCTGAACACCGAGCTCAAGCCACGAGACAGAAGCCACAATCCTGCTTCTGGCCAGCAAGAAATACTCCAAATAAAAGGTTTGCTTCCTGTGTGTGTCTGTGGCTGCTCACAAACCCTGCTTGGAGCCTGAGCAGCTGAAACACAGAGCATTAAAGAGTGAAAGAGGATGAGGTGGGTTAAGTAGCTGACTTAAATCCTGCTGGAAAGTGAGAGCTTTAAACTGCTTGAAGGCAGCCAGGCTGCCTGGAGCTGAGCACAGACACAGCAGCAGGAGCACAGCTGGGGGCTGTGGGGGTGCTTGAGGGTCCCCAGGATGAGGGAAGAGATGTGAATCTTGGCTCCATGTTTCAAAAGGCTAATTAATGTTATATTGTATATTACATATTACATATTCTATATTACATAATACATATTATATATTCTATATTACATAATATATATTACATAATATATAATATATAATATATAATATATTATATATTATATATAATATATTGTATATAATATTATATATATTATATATAATATTAATTTTATATATTTATACATTTATATATATTATAAATATATATTAATTTTTATATTCTATATATATTATATAGAAAATTAAATAAATTAGTATATATATTTAATATATATTTAATATATATTAAATATATTATGTATTTATAAATTATTATAAACATAGATTTATTTTTATATCTATTATTTTATGTATACATATAAACAAATATATATATTATATAAATAATATATAAATATATTTATTTTATAATTATTTGATAATAATATATTTATTTTATATATTAATTATATAATATAGATTTATTATATATATTTATATCTCATAGATATATATTGTTAATATATTATATATTACAGATTTATATATTAAAACTATACTAAAGAATAGAAAACAAGGATTTCATCAGAAGGCTTCAAAGGAAAAGAATGATGATAAAATCTTGTGACTGATCCAAGTCCTGACACAGCTGGACTGGGATTTGTCATCAGCTGGAAACAATTCACATGAGACCAATCAAAGATGCACTTGCCACATTCCACAGCAGCAGATAATTATTGTTTATATTTCATATTTCATTCATTTCTGAGGCCTCTCAGCTTCTTAGGAGAAGAAATCCTGGCAAAAGGATTTTTCATAAAATGTGTCTGTGACAGGGGGTGGCACCTGCCAAGGGGGCTCTGGTCACTTCTGTGCCAGGGGCACGGCCAGACCAAGGGATTCCCCTGGAAAAGGACATGGGGCAGGTGGGGACAAGGAGGGGAGGTCCCCTGGCCCCTCAGCAGCACCGCAGGGACTCCCTGCACATCCCCACCCCACAGCCCTGCATCCTGGGCACACTCCAACCCCAGGGGTTCAGAGCCCTCTCTGCCATACCATGGGCCCCTCACGCACAAAAAGAGTTTCCTTGCTTTGATGCACTGAGCTCAGCTCAGCAATGACCCTGAGCTCCAGCAGTGACAGCTCCACATTCCAGCTCACACACAAAGCCTTGGCAGGGGAAGTTTCCCAGGGAGGTGAAGGATTCCCCAGCTGTGAATTCCCTGTTTAGAAAAGGAAAAGGAAGCTCTGGGCCCCTCCTCTCCATCCTCAGGGATGCTCCATGCCTGCAGCACACCCCAGATGGATTCAGCAGGACAGAAAATCCACTGGGCTTGTTTGAGGTGGGATCCCTGAGGGAATTCTGGGCAGCCAACACCCCCTGCAAGCCCTGAGCCTGCCAGCAGCTTTCCCTCACATCCTGGCACAGGTCAGGGCTGAAACAGATCCCAAAAAGACATTATTTGGAGGGGGAAGGGGGGTGGGAGATTTCTAGTGGCCACAGCACCCCCCAAGAAGAGCTGGTGGAGCTCAGAGCATCAAATCATGTGGGGTCCCACAGGGATGGTGCTTCCATGTCCTGCCCTGGGAATGAAACCAACCCTCAGGGATGCTTTAATCTACAGAGCCTGGGGGCAAATCCAAAGGGGGCAAAGAGGAGGAATGAGTACTGACAGTGTCCTGATAAAGACCTCAAAATACCCAAGGTAATGGGGAGGGAAAATGAAAAGGGAAAAAAGGGGAAAAGGGAAAAAAAGGGGGGAAAAAGGGGGAAAAGGGGAAGAAAAAGGGGGAAAAGGGGAAGAAAAAGGGGGGGAAAGAGGAAGAAAAGGTAAAAAATGAGGAAAAAGTGGGGAAAAGGAGAAAAAAGGGGAAAAGGGGGGAAAAGGGGGGGAAAAGGGGGAAAAAGAAGGGGAAAAAGAAGGGCAGAAAAGGGAAAAAAGGGGGAGAAATGGGGAAAAAGAAAACAGAAAAAAAAGGAAGAAAAAAAAAGGAAGAAAGGAAAAAGTTCCTGGTGTCCTGCTTGGCTGTGACAGGACATGAAAATCCAAGCACTTCTCATGTAACTTTAATTACTCTCCCCTGCCTGCCAGAAGCCCAGATCTGCTCTGAACATCCTGTATCTGTACTGTGAGACAATCCCTGAACTCAGGCAGAGGGAAGGACGAGCAGAAGTGCCAAAGTGAGGCATTTTTAGCACTACAAAGGAGGGAGGGCTCACAGCAGCTCTCTCTGCTCAGGCAGGTGTGAGGCCCACAGGAATTCACCTGAGTGAGAACACCCTGTGGAAAACCTCTCATGGTTACACAAAGGTGGATGCAGCACCTCCACCCTCTGTGTTTAACACAAGGGATGAGCCAAAGCTCCCTAAAAGCCCACCATGCCTCTCAGGGCTAAAACAAAGGAAAATGTGTAATATTTTTAAATGCCGATGACAGAAGGCAGAGTATCCTTTTTTCACCTTTGGGAAACGGGTGGAACTGCTGCAGCCAAACCAAGGGGGCTGTGCCAAAGACACAGCTGTCCCACAGAGCATTATAAATGTGGGACCTTTACACTCCCCACTCCCTGAGCCCATGGGCTGCAGTGGGATCAGCTGAAATCTCTGATCCCTGCTAATGCAGCATTTCTGTGGGCTCAGAGCACATCCCTGCCCTGTGCTGGCTGCTGAGGGAGCAGCAGCAGCCTGAGGGGGTGAGCACAGCTCCCCACACTGCTGCAGGGATGGGAAGCACAGCTGCAGCATTCCCAAAGCCAGGAACAGCCTCCCATGCTGTGGTTCATCACCACAAACAGCCAGGCCCCAGCCCTGCTCTCAGCATCTGCCTCCAAACTTCTGAAGGAGCTGGCACTCCACAGAGCACTCAGAACCTCAAAGCAGGTCTGTATTCTGCTGCAATTACACCTAATTAAGTAACCTTTAAAACACCCCCGAGGGGAGGATCTCATTGCAGGGAGCAGCCCTGGCCAGTTGTGAGTGAGCAGTGCAAGAGCTGCATTATTTATTTCACAAGTGGCAGTGCTGAGCCAGGGCTGCTGCCAGGATTTTGCTCTCCCAGCCTTTCCCAAAGCTCCAGGAGGAGCTCAGCAGGCAGACCCAGCCTGCTCAGTCTCTATTTAAAGGTCCATCACAAGCAAGCCTGGTGAAGATGTTTTCTGCAACATTTCTCCTAATCTGGCCCAGAGATCAGCTCAGCCCTCCCATCCCTTTATCCCTTCATCCCCAGATTCCAGCACTGCAGCATCCAGACACCTTCCTGAGCAAAAGACAAAGGAAACCCCAGCCTGGTTTGTTCTCATCTTTTCCTGCCACAGAAAAAAAAAAAAAAAAATCAGAGTTCCTATTTAAGGTAGAAGGATTATATATTATATTCCCCTGTGTTCAGCAGGGGAATAATTACTGTAAGGATAAACCTGCAAGTAGTAAATAAATAATAAATTTTAAAATTATAAATAAATAACAAATAAACCATAATAAATTATGGTAAGGATAAACCTGCAAGTATTAAAAGCAGAGGAATGGGAGAGAAATCACCCACAAGCCAAGACGGAGAAGGAACAAAGTGAGCAAATTCCCAAAGGGAAGACAGATCCTCTTCCCAGGAAGAGATCCTCGGCTTACAAACCCTCTTGCCTAACAAATCCTCCTTTTCCCAGGAATCCAAGAGGAAAACTTCTCAGCCTGCCACAGCTTTTGCTGTTCATCCCCTCCTTGGGGCAGTTTCTCCCCCAGTCTTGCCCCAAAGCCTCTCCCAGGCTCCTTCTGCAGGAAATGCCAGAGTGGAAAATGCAAATAGAGAATGGACAGCAGAGAATTCCCTCCCCACCAAACTCCTCTTTTCCCCTTTTGGAAGGAGAAGGAAGAGATCTCCAAGCCAGCTGATGCTGAGGACCAGATCCCCTCGACTCATCAGGAGCCTGCAGAGAAGACTTTCCCTCAAACACTCCAAATTCACCAGAATGTGTTTCACAGAGCTGGCAGCCAGAGAAGCCTGAGGACTCACATCCTTCCTGCCCACAGCCACGAGAAACCAGGACAAACAGAGCCAGCCAGGCCTGGAGTGAACTGTGGAGATCTCCTCCACCTGCAGCACTCACAGCTGGAATTCTGGGGTATTTTCCTGTGGGAACCCAGGACATTCCTCTGGGTGAGTCAAGACCCTGGCAAGGGGCTCAGAGACCTTGGCACAGAGTCAAAGACACCATGGCTTTGATTTCAACCCATGGAAACAATTCCCAACTTTGTGTGAAGATTTACAA
>JAHXMQ010009721.1:13609089-13628459 GCA_020466415.1 Ammodramus savannarum pratensis | reverse complement strand
TTAATCCATCCACAGCACAAAGTCTCAGTTACACTCCTGTAACTCACAGCAGCTGGTTCAAGTGCTTTGCACACAGTTAAATCACTGAAGCTCTGGGGTTCAGGGATTTTCAGTGGCTTTGCAACAGGTGACAAATTCACAGCATCAGCTGCATTCATGCCAAAGCAGGAAAATCCCAGTGACTGCCTCTGCCACAAATGCTCCTGCTGCCCATTTGTTTGCCACAGGTGAGGGAATATTCGTGAGGAAGGGATTCATCAGGAAATGTGCTATAAATCATGCAAAGACACCATTTGGAGGCTGAGACTCTTGCTGAGTAAATCCTACACCATGACAAGAACTCAAATGTTGTCCAGCTTGGGACATTATCAGAGTTGCTTTGCTTAAGTGATATGAGAAATGAGTTTAATGTTGTCTTCAAGTGCTATTTAAAACCCATGCAAGACTTGCAAGTAACCATCTCACTCCACTTCCCTGTGCAAATGACAAATAGGAAGCAGAGGTTTTCCAAGTTCCTAAAGAGAGCTGGGCTCTGATGGAAGATATTAAACATTTATGGGGACTCAGGAGCTTGTTCAGCCTCTTGGAACACCTTTAACTTCACCTGAATGGAAAGAGTGAAGGGTGGTGGCCTCACTTGAGCAATGAAAACATTCAAGAGTTGCCAGTACAAAGGAATTGAGTCTCAGGGAACACAAAATGAGCAAGAATGGATCAGAGGGAAGCACCTGGTGCTCCTTTTGGAAGTGGTGGAATCATCATCTCTGAAAGTGTCCAAAAGCCATGGGGATGTGGCACTTGGGGACATGATTGAGTGGTGGCTCTGGCAGAGCTGGTTAATGGTTGGACTCAGAGTCTTTTCCAGCCTTAGTGATTTTGTGACTTCAAGAAGTGGAAGCACAACCAATTTTAACATGGACATAGCAAAGACACAGCACAGAAAAATAAAACTGAGAGAGTTTCACACAAACAAGTTTGCACAGGCAAAATGAAACTTCTAAAGGCACAGCTTGTGTGGTCCTGGTTCTTAGCAATTACTCTGAAAAAACACTGTGTGAAAAGTTTGTTTGTTTTCCCTGAGAGGGGAGAAAGGAAAAGGCCAGCACAGAAGTGCAGCCGACTTCCAGTTTGGGAAATGTGATCCCCAGTCACGAGGGGAGCACACAGGTGGATGAAAGCTGCCTCAGCAATCCCCAGGGGACTGAGGGACATCTCCAACAGGCTTCCATGACAGCCAGCCCAGAATCTGTCCCACCAATTCCCTCCCCCAGCACTATTCTTAACAATTGACACCAGAAGCTTTGATCTTTTCTGTAAATATTTCCTGTCTAAACTCTTCCAAGCTACAGCAAAATCCACTTTCCCCCTGCCAACCCAAAGGAATATTTCTTCCCATTAAAGTTTGTGGTTTGTATATAAATATAGAAATATCTTAAGCTCCTCTACAGGAAAGGAGCACTCAAAATGCTGCTCAAACTTCAATGTGAAAGCTTTAGCACCAAGCAAAACACTGCCAAAGGCTTATCAGAGGCAGCAGGCTGGAGCTGCCTGCTGCAATCTGGCCACAAGGAAGTGATCTGCAGCTCCCAGGGACAAGGAAATGTGTGCCAAGGACAAGGACACAAAAATGTGTCCTTTCAGAGGTAACTAAGAATTAGAGATGTCAATGGGTTAACATCAGATAAGCACTCACACAAAGGTCTAACAGGAATCGATAGAAAACAACTTTCACAATCACAGAATGGTTTGGGTTGGAAGGGACATTAAAACCCACCCAGTGCCACCCCTGCCATGGCAGGGACACCTCCCACTGTCCCAGGCTGCTCCCAGCCCTGTCCAGCCTGGCCTTGGACACTTCCAGAACTGGAACAGCCACAGCTGCTCTGGGCACCCTGTTCCATTACACAGAGACCTGGCTACTTTCACTTTCCTTTTCCCCAGGTAGGACTCAGTTTTGCTCCACTGGCTTTGATGTGCCAGCAGCAGGAATTCAGGGGACAATGCCAACCCCATGCAAGGCCACAGCCTTGGGGCAGAGGGGCTGCTAAGTTGTTCAGAGGAAAAGTGTGCCCAGGTTGGCAAGAGGGCAATGGCAATTGGATGAGCACTGGGGCGGCAGCAGGACCAGGGCAGGGACTCAGGGACTGTCCCCTGTGCTGGCACTGCTGAGGCACCTCCTGTCCTGTGTCCAGTTCTGGGCTACTCCCAACACTGAGGGGCTGGAGCGTGTCCAGAGAAGGGAACAGAGCTGGGAAGGGGCTGGAGCACCAGGAGGGGCTGAGGGAGCTGGGAAGGGGCTCAGCCTGCAGAAAAGGAGGCTCAGGGGGGACCTTGTGGCTCTGCACAGCTCCTGACAGGAGGGGACAGCCGGGAGTGAGGCTCTGCTCCCAGGGAATGGGGACAGGACAAGGGGACATGGCTTTAAGTACCAGGAGAGGTTCACATTGGATATTGGGAAAATCTCTTCATAGAAGGGTGGTCAGGCCCTGGCACAGCTGCCCAGGGAGTGGGGGGGTCACCATCCCTGACAGGATTTAAAAGCCTTGCATATGTGGCAACTGGGGACATGGGTTATTGATGGTCTTGGCAGTGCTGGGATAAGAGCTGGACTTGATGACTTTAGAGGCTTTTCCAACCTTAACAATTCCATGATTTTAACTCACTGTCATTAGAGCATTCTGCACTGAAACTTCAGGGAGGTTTCTGCCATCTGAGGACAACAACCAGCTCTGTGGGCACATTTTAATAACATTTGCAGTGGGGTGTCCCCACAGTGCAATTTGTTTCTTTGTGTAGAGTTCTTCTTTCCAATCAGGAATTTTTTTGCCTGTGAAGAGCTCTGGGAAAGGGTTATTAGGACAGGTCAGACAGCAAAGGAAGGAATCTGTGCCTGATACTGCAGTTTAATTACATGGAAATCCCATCTTGAAGCTTTTCCTTACCACTTTCTCCTGAGGTTGGGGACGGTGGTGGAGTGGCAGCAGTAGCACTGTGCTTATCCCAGATGCTCTCCAAAATACCTGGCCAAAGAGAGAACTTTCAGAAGTGCCTTCTTAAAGATCCACATTGATCCAACAAACACAGCACAGACTGCAGGAGAACTCTGGCAGAACACAGCTCAAGTGTTTTGGGAGGGACAGAACCACTCCACAACAGCTTTGGGCTCACTAAGAGCAGACAATCCCCATCCTCTCCATGGAGGGAGCTCAGCAGCTGCTCTGCTGCATGAATTGGTTCTTATTAAGTTGGCCCAAGTGCTGCAGGGCAGAACTGAGTGCTCACAGTGCAGCAGCAGCCAATGCATCACCCCCATTGTGCTCCACACACCCCCAGTGTCAGAACCCAGGAAATTCCTGTGAGGACTCCAGACCCTGGCAGGGGGCTCAGAGACCTTGGCAAAGAGTCAAAAACACCAAAAACACCTGTGCCTTTGATTTCAACCCACAAAAACAATTACCAACTTTGTGTGAAAAATTACAAGCCACAGGAGTTGGAGTAAAATGTTAGTGAATTTATCACAGAGTGAAAATGTAGAATTTTAGAGTTTTTAGAATGAGAGTTCAAAAAACAAGACTAAAAACTGTAAACATATTCTGTCTTTCTCCTTAGCCTCCATCTTCTGCTGTAATAGTAACACTTTTAAATTAGTTCAGAGTAAAAACAAACTGTGTAACATAAGTGATAAGTATTAGAAAATTATTAAATGTAAATAATGTACATGTAGCTTTTAGTATAAAAAGACAACACTGCCCTGAGGGTGGTCAGTGCCATGAACCAATGTGCTAAACAGATCTCAACAAGTCAAAAAAAGACAATGTATTAAATGAGAGCAAATAAACAACTCTAAGAATGAGAACAAAAAAATTCTGTCTTCTTCTTCAGTCTCCAAACTGAAAAAAAGAGACTTTCTAACACCTCCAAGTCATCTCGACACCAAAGCCCTCATCACCCCAGGAGTGGCAGCCCAGCTGTGGGTGCTGAGGGGACAGGCAGCTCAGTGGCACAAGGTGTGACAATGTCTGAGTTGACTATATGATGCTTTTATCCCCAATTGTCTGCTCTGTTTATGCTGAATAATAAGTTTTACACCTTTAGGACTTGTTCCAGAAAGTGAAGAAAAAGAAGAAGCAGCAGTTTGTTTTCAGACACTGCACTCACTCCTTCACATTCCTGCTCCTGGACTGTGCTGTCTGTGGATGGACAGACAGAGGGACAGAGCTCTCCTTTGTTTTAGTTAGTTTTAACTAACTAAACTAAGGGGGCTTTTCCCTTTTCTTTGGACCTGTTTAAAACTGCTCTGAACTGAACACCCAGAAGAGCACTGGCAGCTCACATCTGTGCCCACAACTGGGTCTGGCATTTCCAGCACCACAGGGAGTGATAAGAGGGTTCTCCTTTGTTTCAGTTAGTTTGAACTAACTAAAGCAAAGAAGTTCCTTAGACTGTAAAGTTTTTTTCCCTTTTCTTTAAACCTGTTCAAACCTACTCTGAACTGAACACCAGAAGAGCACCAGCAGCTCACATCTGTGGCCCCATGGGCTGCGACATTTCCAGCACCAGAAAGACTGATAAGAAACTGAATTATCCAAGCTGCAACCCAGGGAAGGGACTTTCTGAGTCTGTCATCTCTTTTAGAGCAGCAAAGAATTTTATTGTTTAATACTGTTGAAGTTTTATTGTTTAATGAACAAGGTTTTTCCCACCTTTCACCAAAAAAGTATTTTCTCCCGAACCGGCTGAAAAAAGAAACCAATTAAATCTGCTTTCCCTTTTAAAAGTTCTGTCCAAAACGTGCCCTGAAGCAGGACAAGCAGAGCCATGTACCTGTGAGGAGCCCCAGCACGGTCTGCACCTGCTCCAGGAGCAGCTTGCGCAGCTCCTCCTTGCGGGCCACGCTCAGGTCCTCGCGGGGACACGCCAGCTCCTCCGACGTGGTTTTCAGCATGATCAGCCCCAGGGGAGTGGTCACAGGAGACTGGATCAGCTGTGGAGCACAGGGATGAGAGCAGTGTGGTGACAACATGCACTGACAGACAGGGATTAGCAACACTACTCCCAGTTGACAACAGCTTCACCACTCAGGGCTCCCCAGTTCGACTTCCCCAGAGTGAATCTCTGATGTCGCAACAGCTCCAGCCCCGTGGGAATCCCTGGGGTTTCAGGAGAGCTTTCATAATGTCATTGCACACATTGTGTGTCCCAGCAGAGTCACAGAACAGCCTGTCCCTTCTGCTTGCTGCATCCCCTGCCCAGCACCACCTCAGCCCAGCAGGGTCCCCAAAAATGCCCCCTTCCCACACGGCCCAAAGGCTGCAGCCAGGAGCAGATGGCACCTGAGGGATCTGAGCTCCCCTTGTACCTGCACTGGATCTCAAACTGAAAACTGCATTTCCCTGTGGCATTCACATTCTCTGAAAAAACTCCTTTACCCAGCGTTTTTCTCCTGGGAAGCTGAAAGGCAGCGAGAGAGGCCTCAGAGAAAAGGGAAACAATTCTTATCTCATTTGATTCTCCTGTGTTTTGCTCATGTGGAATGTATTTGGAGATTGTTTACCCACAGGTGATTGTTTCATTGGGTTCTGCTGTGAGTTGTTTTCACTCTTTGGCCAATCAGGGCCAAGCTGTGTCAGGACTCTTTCCAGAGTCACAAGTTTTCATTATTATATTTTTAGCATTCAGTAAGTATCCTTTCTCTATTCTTTACTATAGTATAGTATTCTTTACTATAAAACAGTATAACAAATTAATAAATTAACCCTCTGAGAACATGGAGTCAGATGCATCATTCCAGCACCTTGTTATAATATCCCCCTCAGACAGTAATTTCTGCTCCATGCTGGAACAGGACTGGACAAAAAGCTGACTTGTGCCTTCATCAGCCATGGGGTTATTAAAGACTTCTTCAAGTGGGACAAAGTTTTGTTTCCTGAAGGACAGCTCTGCTCTCCACTGCTGCCCAGACACATCCAAAGTGATTTATGCACTGCTCCCTCTGGGAGAGAAAAGTCCAAAGCCAATCCCAGTTGCTACAAGTAATCCTTGAAGCCATAATTCTGCAATACAGGCTGACTTTGCTCCTGACCCTCCAAAGGAGAGCTAGGCTGAGTTAACACTGCTAAAAACACAGAGTTTGGTGAAATATCTGGGGAGAAAATAGCCCATCTAAGAGCTCCTCATCTTGGCTTTTGAAAAGAAGTCCCAGACACAGGAGTAGATGGCAGAGAACTCAGTGAAACATCCAACCTGCTGGTAAATTGTGAAGGGACTGAAAATCATCTCCCTGGATATTTTCTGACATATCCAGGGAGTTTTAGTAATACCAGGCACTGGTACCTCAGTCAGGCTAAACAAATTTTAAACCTCTGAGGAAGCAGTACTTTATGTAGAACTACTGGCTCTTCACAATGACAACACAATATCCCAATTTACCTTTCTTCTCCACCCCTCCAGAGGCTCAGTAAAAGGTTTAGAGACTACTCAGAGTACTGGGATACAATTTAATGCTGAAGAACAAAGAACATGCTGCAAATGATCTCAGAAAAAGTCCTGAGACAGGGCTCATCTGCAATTCTAACAGCAAATCATTCTGCCCCTGTGCTACTCTGCCTTCTGTCAAGGCCCTGGAATTCAGCATTACTGGTTTTCCTCCACTTTCTCTGAACATTTTAGGGATGTGTCTGCCACGTAAATTAATTTATGGAAACATTTCCCTCCACTGCTGAGCTCACAAGGAGAGGCTTAAGGGAAAAGAGATTCCTCAAGTGAGCTCTGCAATGCCTTAAGATAACCCCAGAGTGCTAGAAAGGCCGGGAGAGCTCAGGCTGCCTTTCAGTTCAAATTCAGGTGAAATGAGAGGCAAAACTCCACATGGACACAGTTATCTCCAAGTATTTCTTGTCAAACTGACAACTGAGGCTAAAGCTGCAGCATGTCCCACTCCAGAACACTCAGAAAAGTGATTACACCAGCCAGGGATGAGCTCTGCAGCCAAGACAGGTTTTTTTTTAAATTTTGCAATTAATACTAGATCCATCTGCCTTAACAAATAAACTCCTGCCACTCAAGGACTTGGATTTCAGTAATTGCCTTGTGGCTTGGCCGTGGGCTTTGCTGCATTCAAATCATGTAATTATGTCAGCAGAAAAAGCCTGTGCAGCACTTCAGTTTACACTCAGCCTCTTTAAGCCAATTAGGAACAATTTTAAGGGAACTGGAGACAAAATAATCCAACAAAAAGAGGTTTGCACCAGCCTGGTGATGCTCCAGCAGCAGCCTGGCTCAGGATTCCCTGTAAGGACACTGAGCTCATCCAACATTCCAGCTAATGACATGGATTCAGTGAGGATCCCAGTTCACAGCTGAGCCCTCCTGAAAACCCCAACAACATCCCATTAGGATGGGATCCCATCACCCCATGACCTTATTGATAAGGTACCAGAGATATTGGGGTGTCTTTGGCTGTTGGATGAAAAATCTGCACCAGTCCCATTGAGAAACTGCCCTTTCAGAATCAGTAAATTCACTGCCTTCTGTTTTGTTTAAAGAAAAACCCATATTCCTTGTATGTTCAAGATCTAGCCCATAATATTTAAAATTCAAAGTGAGTACTTGTGGCACAGTATTGTTCCTTCCTCAAAAACACTTTTAACACTGGAGAGAAACGTAACACAGAAAAAGTTGAGAGTTCCAACAAAATTAAAAAGGAATTTACAAAGCAACATCTACCATTTGAGCTTATTCAAACAGGGGTTTCTTCACCTCTACTCAAGGAAACAAAAGGATGTTTCTGAGGGAAAAGCTGGCTGCATGCATGGGCAGGGCTCTCACCTGCAGAATGTTGGTGAAGAAGTCGTGGTAGAACATGGGCCAGTCCTGGCGGCCGATGTCCACGATGACCTTGCAGAGCTTGTTCCTGATGAAGTAAGGCAGAGTTTTGTGGTGGGCCAGCAGCAGCTTGGGCAGGCAGCTCCTGATCTCCATCTTGTCCTGGGATGGCACCCCCAGCCACATCTTATTGATCAGGTTCTGCAAAAGCAATGGACAATCCACATGAGCCCATCTTGGACATGAGGGGAACACTGAGAGAATCTGGAATCTCAGACTGGTTTGGGCTGGAAGGGACCTTAAAAATCATCCTGCTCCCACCCCTGCCATAGCAGGGACACCTCCCACTGTCCCAGGCTGCTCCCAGCCCTGCCCGGCCTGGCCTTGGGCACTGCCAGGGATCCAGGGGCAGCCACAGCTGCTCTGGGCACCCTGTGCCAGGGCCTGCCCACCCTCACAGGGAACAATTCCTCATTCCCAATATCCCATCCATCCCTGCCCTCTGGCACTGGGAGCCATTCCCTGTGTCCTGTCCCTCCATCCCTTGTCCCCAGTCCTTCTGCAGCTCTCCTGGAGCCCCTTTAGGCCCTGCAAGGGAGGAGACCTCAGAGCCTTCTCCTCTCCAGGATGAACAACATAAAGCAGGGACAGAGCATCTGGCAGAGCTGCTGCACTCATGGCCCAGGACTGGCAGTGCCACAATGGAGCTGAAGTTACTGGTTTAACTGGTTTGGGGTTAAGCAGAGATACAGTGGCAGGCACAGAACCATTTATTCTATCTTATAACCATGGGCACAAGCAGCTGGTCCCTCCCTCTGCACTTGCACAGGGATTTCTTTATTCTGGGCACAATTAGGTTTTTCAATGCTACTTTTTCCCCCTCCAGGGAAGGAGAGGCTCAGTAACCAAAATCCATAAAATATCCTGAGCTGGTGGGATGATCCCAAGGATCACTGAATCCACCTCCTGGCCCTGCACTTGTTTTGCTTGTCAGGAAAATCAGTGGGACAACATTCTCTGAGCAGGAATAATTCCCATGGCACTTGCCATGATCACCCCTTTTGGAGGGGAAGGTAAAGCAGATTCAATTTGCAGATGGGGTCCAGACTCCCTCTGCAATCCTTACTAAGTAAAATGAATATTTAAGAGAAGAAATCAACAATGATGTGGATAATTTGTAAAAACAACACATCTTTAAGAGCAGGGTTTTTATCTGAACATGTATTTTATCTGAAAAGTGGCCCAGTGCAAAGGCTGTAAACCCCTGTCATTTAGGGGCACAGCTCAGAGTGCCCACCCAGCCAAGGACATGACACAAATGTCCCAAACTGGGGAGTGACAGTGACCAAACCCCAGGACATCTGCACTGGCCACTGAGAAATCAGTGCTGGACACACCAGCGCTGTCCACAGAACACTTCTGCTTATTCCAGAGGACACAGAGATCAATATCAAACCTTTTAACCCAAATTTTCCTCTTTTATCACTAGATGAAGAGTGGGATGTGGTTGGCTAAGAGAGACCTCATTTCTCCAGCCAGCACAAGTTTGCAGGATGCAGCTCAAGAGCAGCAACCACAACTACAAAATGTCAGAAAAATAAAAGCAGCTTTGCCTTCCCTCTCAGCACTCAGAGCCTGCAGGAGCCAGGAGCAGGTAATCACCCCCTTATTTCTGATCATAAAAACAACATAAAAGCAATAACACCCTTAAAAGCATCGTGCAGAAACTCAAGCAGCCTCTGAAACTGGAGGTAATTTGTGCTTAGAGATGCCAGGAAATGAATTCTTCAATTTGTGTACAAAGATTCACATTCTCCCACTCTAAGCCTGCCATTAAGCAACCTCTCTGGCAGAGAGCAATAAAAGCATCCTTCATCACTGTACTTACCAGGGATGCCATTTCAGATAAACATCTCCCCCAAAAAAATCGACTGCCAGCTAAAAGTGCACCAGGCAGAGCAGTGGAGGAGCTGAGGCCTCACCTCAAACACTGTCAGGCTGTACATCATCACATAATCATTCCTTGTGCTGGACAGGAAGTACAGGCAGAATCTCCAGGCTCCTATCTGCTGGGCAAAGTTATTTAAAAGCTCTTCTGCAAAAAAGAAAAAAACAAAACCCATAAAAATACATAAATTACTTGAAAATGTACTTCAGTTTTGACTTTGATGTAAAATATTCCATTGAAGTTATGTAGCTGTAAACAAAGCCATAACAATGTATAGTGATAGCACAGCAACTGAGCAGGGAAGAGACCCTGTGTTCAGGGAATGACTCAACCTGGAGGAGGGCAAAAAATATAATAAAATCACATTCTACAGTGTTTAAAGCCATGTAACCACAGGCTTTAATGAAAACAAAACTGATGTGTCATTTTCGAATCAGTTTTGACATAAATAACTGCAGCAGATAAGAGGTGAACATTAAAACAAATCACACAGCAATTGTATTATGAGCACTGTTATTTTATCTGTGAAAGCCAAATGCTGGGATTTCAGGTCATTGTGAGAGTAGGAGCACTTCAGATCAGTGTTCTAAACCCACCTTCTTTAATGCAACTCCAAGAGCTGCTGACTTGGTGAAGTTCAGGGGGTCAGAAACCTCTCTGAACGCTCAGGGAGGATTTGGTCATCTCTCATGAGGTGACAATGTGACAAAGAGAAAAGCCACAAGGGCTGCTTGACAGGCTGAGCAAGTTTTAGGTTTAATTAATTGTTTTCTTTCCTGCAATTTAAGCAGGAAAATGAGGGACACCTTTTCCACAGCAGGAGATCACTGTCAGAAAAACCACAACAAAAACCTTGTGCTGTTTATTTTACAGGATTTCTGGGACAAGTCTTTCATGCTGATCACACTTCTGGCCAGAGATGGTAGAAACAGAACAACCCCAGAATGGTTTGGGTTGGAAGGGACTTTAAAGCTCATCCCATCCCACCCCTGCCATGGCAGGGACACCTCCCACTGTCCCAGGCTGCTCCCAGCCCTGCCCAGCCTGGCCTTGGGCACTGCCAGGGATCCAGGGGCAGCCACAGCTGCTCTGGGCACCCTGTGCCAGGGCCTGCCCACCCTCACAGGGAACAATTCCTCATTCCCAATATCCCATCCATCCCTGCCCTCTGGCAGTGGGAGCCATTCCCTGTGTCCTGTCCCTCCATCCCTTGTCCCCAGTCCCTCTCCAGCTCTCCTGGAGCCCCTTCAGGCCCTGGCAGGGGCTCTGAGGTGTCCCTGGAGCCTTCTCCTCTCCAGGTGAGCACCCCCAGCTCTGAGGGGCTCCAGCCCTTGGAGCATCCCTGTGGCTATTTGGGAATAGAGGGAATTTGCCTCTTTTCCATCACCAGCAGCTCCCCCAGAGCACCACCTGGCAGGATCTGCTGCCTTTCAGGACATATTTAATAACCCCACCCAAAGGGAATTGCTGTTGTTCCTGCTTATCATTCCACAAGAACTGGGACAGCTTTGCTTTGCATTCCTAATGCTGAGGGCTGTGCTCCATCTCCAGACAGAGCATTCCCAGGACAATGGACACAGGAACCTCACTGGTTTATCATCTACAGAGACCCCCTGGGACCCCAGCCATGGAAACCTGTCCCACCTAGGCAGGAGGGGGAAGATGCCAGCTGGGTGCAGGCACAGCTGTGTGGAACACCCCAGTCCCTGTGCTGGGCAGGAGCAGCACCAGGAGCAGCCCAGGAGGGGCAGGACTCACCTATCTCTCGTTTCCTCTCATTTGTTGTGCAATTGTGGAAAAACTCTGTCATCAGACTCTCCAGAGCCCGCAGGGAGGCCTCCTCTGATGCCTGGGAAGGACAAGGAAGGAAAGAAATAAAACTCACTCCCACTCTGACACAGGAGGGTGGCATTAGAACAGCACCAAAATCCAACATGAGCAGGATGCACCAAAATCCAACATGGGCAGGACCAGTATGGGGCAAATAACTGGAAACTCAAACTGCTCACTGGGGGCAAGGAGCAGCAGGATTTGTCCACTGCAGGTGGAAGCTTTGACATGAAGGACCATTTGCTCAGCTCCATTAATAAGGACAACACAACAGAAATCCTTTATTTTGGTGGTATTCCGGAATTTTAAGGCAATAAATAATTCTCACAAAGACGGGTCGGGTCAAGATTCTTTCAGATGTTTAGAAATTGTAAATATCCTATCATGGGTAGCATGAACTATGAGAGGATTTCTCTTGGACATCAGGAAGAATTTCTTCCCAGAAAGGGTGATCAGATGTTGGAATGAGCTGCTTGGGTGGGTGGCAGAGTCCCCATCCCTGGAGGTGGCACTCAGGGCTCTGGGCTGGGGACAAGGTGGGGATGGGTCACAGGTTGGACATGATGATCCTGGAGGTCTCTTCCAAGCTCAATCATCCATGATCCTGTGATCCCTGACACCTCTTCCTGTTTTTGCCTTGGTGCCATCCTGCTGCTCAGGAAGCTCCAAAAATTAAGGAATTCCCAGCACTGTAAAAAGCAATATACCAGTTCACACCACTATACCAGCAATCTGATTCAAGAACAGCTCCCCTCAATTTAGGTTTTATTCTTGGAAATCATTAGTTACAGTTTTAAGTCCTAAAGAAATTATCAAGACTGGCATCCAGCTGTAGTTTTGGGGTGCTCTGGAGTTGGGATGATTTTATTCTGGCAAGGTAACAGCCTCAGGAACAGCCCTGCTACAGCACAGACCATGCCATAGGTGTGTCCCCAATGTTTTCAACCCATGCTATCAACAACAAATGCATCAAGATTCAAGCCCAGACCTTCAAGAACAGGAACAAAGTAAACATTTCATAAAACTGAAATTTCTACCTGAAAAAAAAAATCCCAAACCAGAAACAAAAGCCATGGCTGGCAGTCTCCTGCAGAGAAGAGCATGTGAGAATTCCAGCATAAACACTCCAGGCTTCTGCTAATTCCCATTTCCATGCACAGCAGTTTTCCCAAGGGCCAAGCAGGAGCCTCTCCTCACTGGATTAACCCCCAGCAGCACCAACAGCTCCAGAGCAGTTGGAGGTGGATGCTCTGCAGGACACTGAGCATTTCCATTTTCAAAGGAATGCTGAACTCCATCCTACCTTTCCTCTTCCTGCCCTGCTTGTTCCTTTTTTTCTTGCTTTTTAAAGCCCTGCTCTAGAAATCAAGGACTATTTTAGCAAGAGATGCTGGTAGTGGGAAATTGGCTTTAAACAACCAACAACCCAGTCCAATGTTTCCAACCCAATGTTTGCAGCTTTAATCCATTCCTGCTTGGGCTGCAAACTTCCCTTCAGCCTCCTGCCAGTCACTATAGCCAGGTAAGAGCATCTGTGTGGGGAAGAGCCCCACTTTAAAAACAAATATCTGACTAAGTGGCATCCTTCATGACTCATGGTATGGCCACAGTGCCATTTGTGGGAGCTAAGCTGTCCTAAGCTCCTCCCAAGCAGATCCACACACACAAATCCAGTATTTTCCTAATCCCTCCCCTTTCCTTCTCTGCTGCTAACACAGAGTGAGTCTCACCAGCAGTTTCTGGTGCCAAACCCCCAAAGATGAGTTTCCAATCTTAATTTGATGCAAATTCTCCAAGAGCAGCACTGCTCTGCCCACTCCACCTTCTACCATCCAATACCAGCATCACCTCAATCCATGGAAAACTCTCAGCTCTTCACAGGGTGAAAGGGCTCAGATGTTTTTGGATATTTAATTCAGCAACTCTTCTTCAGCAAGAGCAGCTGACATAAGTGCATTTCTTCCAAGATTCAAGATTTATATCCTGCTTTTGGAAATAAATTATGGAGTTGTTATAAATCCTGAGCATCTGCCTTGTCCTCCACTGCCTGCAGCACTGAGATGTGGAAGATCCCATTCCTTAGGAACACAGTCAATCTTCCAAAGCAGAACACCATGATCATGATGTTCAACATGTCAAGAACAGGAAAAAAAATAAACCAGAGAGCAGAACAGGAGGATTTAATGCAGAGAAGCCCAAGCTGGAGAGCACCCAAGGCCACCCTGGGCACAAAGACACAGTGGGACCTCCAGGATGGTTTTGTGCTTGTGTTTGACTTTTTGGGGCTCTTTGGGAGGTTTGGCCAAAGAAAAGTCCAGAAGGAAAAATTGTCTGAGGTAACCAAAGCCCAGCTCAGGATCCCCCCCCTAACTCCAGGCTGGGCTCACCAAGGACCTGCATTTGCTTTTGGGTATTCCTGAAGTTCCCCAGGTCCTGGAGGCACCTGGTCATCCCCAGCTGTCCAGCAAGGCTCTGATAAGGAGGGCACTGAGATAAGGAGGTCACAGAGCTGTGCAGAGCTGCAGGGGAAGGTGGCTGCAGCTGGGCCCTGACACCTGGGGAGCTGATCAGTGAGACTCCAATGAAATTCCAGCTGTCTGGAGCACCTGGGCTGTACCTGGGATATTTCCCAGCATCATTCCCACCTTAACAAACAGTTTGCTTTGTTTTAGGGCTCCCTGTTTGCTCTGCATTGAGGAGAAGGACAGGCAGAACCAGCAGTGCTGAGCTCATGTTCTGCTCTGAAATTCTGGGTCATGCACAGATTTAATTTTCCAAGGTTTTTCAGGAAAAGTGTGGACCATCAGAAACAGAATCTACCCCATTTTTCTGTGTCAGGGCTGGCAGTTTGCCTCACCTCCATGAGGCATTACTAAATATGCAACCACTGAAACAGAAATACTTCCCACTCTTTCAGAAGTCAAACCTGACCCCTCTCACCCCTAGTGCCTCCCAGGGCTGGATCAAACATCAGAAAATACCATTTCTCTCTTCTGCCAACCATGAGAGGAAAATCTATTCAGTTCTCCAAGTGCTGCTTGCAGAGCAGGGAATGTGAGCTTTTCTCCATGCAGAGAAAACCCTGCAGCCCACAAAAAGCAGGGGAGATCAGATGTGCCACATCACCATCCACCCCTGCTCAACAGCATGGCTGAGCTCTGACCCACAGGGAGGGTCCTGGCTGCCAAATTCAGCAGATCCTGGGGCCAAAGGTGATGTCCTTGTCACAGCTCCCTTGGGGGAAACAAGGCAGAGAGAGGTGAAAGAAAAAATGCTAAATCCAGGCAGGGCTAAATCCAGCACAGCCACAGCTGCACATCCACACTTTGTCCTGGAATTTGGGTCCAAACAGCATCTCTGGGAGGTGTCACAGGTGACTGTCCCCAGGATTGGTGCCTCTGAGTGCTGAGCTGGCTCCACAGCACAGACAGGGCCAGCAGCAGCTCTGTCCCCTGTGATCAGAGCAGGACAGGCTGGGACAGCCACTGTCAGCCTGTCCTCCCCATCCCTTTCCCTCATTAGTTTGCCAAAGGTGTTCACAGCACTATCAGACAGGGGTGGAGCTGATTGCTCACTCCAGTCACCTCTGGACTCCAACCCTCTGTGCCCTCCTCCCACCAGGAAAATGAGCTCCAGCACCTTTTCCTGACAGAAAACACAACATTTGCTACCAAGAACCTGCACATCTCACATCATTCTCCATCCACCAAAGCACCCCAAGCAGGACCCACCCCACCAGCTGATTTCAGGGCTCTCCTGCAATCACATTTTCAGCTCTATGAGTCATTAACTGATTTCTGCTGATTAAGGGGAAAAAAAGCTGCCAAGCTCCTGCATTTCAGGCTGTTCAATATTGCAGCTGCACCTCAGTGAGGCTCTGGAGGAGCAGAATCTTTGTACCCTGCTGCTGACTCCACCACAAGCTCAGATGCAGACTATGAGTAAAGCACTGGGGCAGAACCAGTCACTCATGCAGCTCCAGCAAACATCACAGCAGCCATCCTTGGGCTGCACTTTAGACACTGCACATGCACTTGAAGAGCAGATACAATGCTAATTTTAGTTTGCATATCACCCAACACAACCACAGCCCTTAAAGAAGCACCTGCTCATTCTGCAAGACATGGAAGTGCTTTCTAAAGCCATTTTCTCCACGAGTGCTTTCATTTAGAGTTCACTTCCTCTTTTTCTTTTTTTTTTTTTTTTAAATTTCATTTTATGCTCTCTGAAGGGATTTTTTTGTTGAGGGCAAAGATTTTCTCTACTGCTTTGCCCATAAAAACACAAGCTGTTAACCTTGTAATGTTTGCCATTAGAGCATCCATCACACAAACGATGCTCTAAATACAGCAACTGGGGCTAATGACAGCTGAGGGAAGGGTTAGGGCTGTTCACTTTTTCCCTAATGTGTTTGCAAATGGACACCACTCCAAGCCAAATTTAAGGCATTCCCTCTCCAGAGCTTTTTTTAGTAAGATGTTAATTGCAGCTGCAATGCTACAGAGGTGACTTCATCCTTCAGGCAGCACCTTCCTGATGTGGAAGGATGGATTTTCCACCACACAAGCACCCACGGCCTCCTCCAGTGGCAGCGAGGAAAAGCCCAGGCTCTGCTGCACCCCAGGAGCCCTCAGAGCACATCAACCTCCCCTTCTGCATCTTTAATTTTATTTACAGCTGGGAGCTGTGTTGGGAGCTGTTCCCACTCCCTGAACCCATCAGGGTTCTGATTTTGGGTTCTGATTCCCACCCTGTCCATCCCTGCTCCTGCTGTTGAACATTCCCAGCCCACCAAACCTCCAAACCCTGCACAGATCCCTCTGCAGCTTCCCCACCTTCTGGAGCCTGCCTCTCCATCCCAATCCCAATCGAATCCCAATCCCAATCCCCTCTCTCCTGCCATTCCCAGTGCAAGACACACAGCTCAGCCTCCTCCCAGCTATCAGATTCAGCTTTTATCACATTTAGCTGTTAAAATCACTATCAGCTATGTCTACCAGCTTGTGGGCAGCTCTTCCAGGAGAGGAGGGACTGCAGGGGAGCACACAAGGAGAATCCTGGCTGATGGAAAAATCCCCAGCTGGAATTGCTATTTGGCCACCAACAAGCAAGTGCACAGGGTTAATAAAACAGACAAGAAACAAGAAATTTCATCATTTCATCCACAGCACCTGTATAAAATAACTCATCATCACCCTGTTGTTGCTAATTGCAATGTCCCATCCTCTTCCACCTCAGAGCCTTCTGCTCCCAGTGTTTGCAGTTAATTAACAGCACAGTCACACATCTAAAAATACAAACAACCACACTCCAGCTGCTGAGTTTTCTTCTTTCTCTATTATTTATGGTCAAGCCTAACTTAATGATGCACATATGTATGGTGAGTATTAACAACACTAACATCTCCAGGTACTGAGGTATTAATTTACTCATTGAAGGATTACCAAAGTGTCTTTCAGAGCCCCTCCCTGCCCTAGCTCTAACACAACATGGTAATAATGAACATGTAAATTAGAAATCACACTCTCAGAAAGCTTGTGGGTCACTTTAAGCCTGCTCACAAAACCCTGGAGAACCCCTGGGACAGCCCAAGGCAGTAAAATTCATGGAAGATGTACACTTTTATTTTTAGCAAGAAAAGCAGAATTATGAAGTGTTTCAAAAAAGTTGTAGGACACCCAACACATCCTCCAGAAAAGGAGGTAGGCATCCTCCTGCAGGGAGGCAAAGCTGGGAGCTCAAAACCAGTGTTACTCATTAGATTTAATCCTTTTCACTAAAAATTGCAGGATTTGGGGGTTCACCCTCATTCCAGGTCTCTGACAGCAGGAGCCCACAGCATATGTGCTCCCAGCAGTGCTGAGCTGATGCTATCAGGCCAGGGCTCAGCCCTCATTCTCAGTTTCCTTGTTGCACCTCAGAGATGTTTTTGTGGTTTCCAGAACCGAAAGCAGACTGGGCCCCCTCAGTGCTCCCAGCACAGCTCAGCTCCTGGGGCCAGGGCAAGGCAGCTCTCCTCTCCCACCTCAGAGACCACCTCAGCACATCACCAACAGCAGGGAGAATCTGCAATCTCAGTAGAGCAGATTTTCTGCTTCAGTGGTGGGATAAAAGTCACAGATTGCTGCTGTACCTCAAGGCAAATGGCAGAGGAGCAAAGGCACCACAGTCCTGTCTGTGTCCCTCAGGTCCCAAAGCTCAGGGCAGCTCCAGAGCTGCTCAAAGCCCTCCTGCCTGGACAACTCCCCCCCCCCAGGAACCTGGCTGCACTTCAGGAATCACAGTGTTTAATCTAAATATCACCTTAGCACTCAGGGCTGTGTGGAGCAGGCCATGGAGAGCCAGCAGTGCCAACCTGATTTCTGCACCAGAGATCATCTTACCTGGAACACTGCCTGCTCCACGAGTAATCAGCACCTTTTTCAATGCCCAAGGGATCTGATTTCTTAAACCCTCTTGGACAGGCAGATTCACTTAACCAGGCATCAGGTTTGAAGGTTGAACTTTGATTAACAGGCTCAAGTGTCTGAGTCTTGATTCTTTCTAACCCAGTAACTCTTAACCCACATAACCAAGCCCAGCAGGCAGCGTGTCCTCCACCCAGCAGTTCCCAGGAACTCTCTTAGAAACCCAGCAAAGGAATAAAACAATCCCAGCAAGCTGGAAAAAACTAAGGGTGGTTTAGGACAGTGCTGTTTCAAGCCATGCCTGCAGAAGATGAGCCCAAGAGCAATTTCTGAGTCCCTGACACCCAGGAAAGGCAGCTGGTCACGTGCTGCTGACTTCCTAATTGATTTCTTGTGGTTTAGCTGCTGGAAAGGGCTCAGCCACACAGTATTTTCCCAAACAAGCAGTTGCTGAAATAACAATACAGAGCTGAGACGTGCAGAAGCACCCAAAGCAGAATCCTCAGGATCAATACCCTGCACATCACCAAAGTACAGCAGGCAGAGGTGGCTCTGGAGTCACTTTTTGGGCTTGCAACTTAAACCTGACAATCCAGGCACAGCCACAGCCCTCCCTCAGCAGCTATTGGGCTCAGTCAGCTCTCAGCTGTTGGGCACCACTTTTGAAGCCATCAATGATCATAACTTCTCATTTTGTGGGTTATCAGCAACACCAGCCAAAGAAAATCTGCTCTTCAGACAGACACAGCTGAGCATCTGCCAAGGGTGCTGGGCTGGGCAGGAGCTGCTTCCAGAAGTGAAAACGCTGCAAGGTGACTCTGCTTGTCTCAGTTCAGAATTCACTTCAATTCCCCCAGTGAAGTCAGGAAACTCACACCTCTGAAGCTGCTTTGCTGCTTTCACTTCACACTCTCCCTCTGCTGGGCTCCCCAGGATGCCCCACACCCCAAGCCAGGCTGGGAGATCCCACCCTTCCCTGAGGGGCAGTGCTTGTGCAGGAGCCCCAGGAGCACGGGCACAATGAACAAATCTCTTCCTTTTTCTGTACATAAACAAAGCAGGCAGGGCCACAGGGCTGCCCCAAATGCAGCTTCACTCACTTGGAGACAGCACTTCCTGCAGAGGTTACGGGGAAGTGACCCAACTTCTGACCAGGCAGGTGGAAAAAAGATCCCAAGGAATCCTTTGGAAATAAGTAGGCTGGTGAGGAAAGGATTTGTAAAGGGAATAAAAAATCCTTATAAAAAGAATTTGTAAAAGGTGTTAAGAAAAATGCAATAATCATCTCACTGCAATGGTGCAGAGACCAAGAGATGAGCAGCAGTGGCAAATGAGCTCACACTGTGCCCAGTACCCCACAC
>JAHXMQ010009721.1:13573249-13589971 GCA_020466415.1 Ammodramus savannarum pratensis | reverse complement strand
GTGGGTGCCTCGCTGGAGCTTTGGTGCTGGTTCTGGTGTGTCCGTGGTGCTCCAGCCTTTCCAGCTGTTCTGGAGCCAGCTGTGCATGGGGACCTGCCCCACCCATGGCCTCTGCTCCCCCTGGGCTGCAGGGTGCTGGCAGAGGGGCTGTCCCCAAACCGCTGCCAGCAGCCAATGTCCCCGTGCCATGTGTGCCCTCCCGGACACACTCGGCTTGTCCTGAGAGGCTTTGCATGGCCCTGGGGTGGCAGTGGGTGCAGGAACCCTTTCCCTGTGCCTGTTTGGCTGCTCTGGCTGAGGTGGGAGGCTGGAGGCTGCCTGACCATGGTGGTGCTGGTGGCTCTGAGCCCCGGTGGGATTCCTGTCCTGCCCCCACAGCCACGCTGTCCCCGTTAGGCCAAGGTGCCTTTGTGAGCCTCAGCCCCGGGAAGCACAGCTCAGATCTGCTCTGCAGGTCCCAGGGGCACGGAGGAGAGGACAGGATGTCCCTGGAACGGGGTCAGGCAGGAATGCAGGTGGCAGGGCTGGAAATGCAGTGGGGCACTGGGAGGCAGCAGCTCAGTAGGGCATGGCCAAAGCACTGCTGGTCCCTTGTTCCAGTGACACCGGGGTGTGCTGGCACCTGGAAAACTGGGAGAGGGGATGGCTCTGGCAGGGCCCAGGGCGTGAGTTTGCTGGCTCAGTGTGTTGTTCAGGGGAAACAGGGCAGGTTTGGAAGCTGGTTGGGTGTGGAGGGAGGGAGGGAGGTCCCTCCTGAGGGATGCCCTGGCCTCCAGCCTGCTGGGCTTGGATGGGAGTTGGTGTTATGTGCTCATAACTGAGGGTTTGGGGATGGGAAACAGGGAAATAAATCTCTGCCAAGTGCAGGGACAGAGCAGCGTGGGCCTGTGCCCATCCCACTGCTGCATTTCACATTTCTCCCCTGTTTAAAGAGGAATCCGGGTTTTGCAGAGCCCCTGCCCTGCACGGATATTCCTTTAATCGAGTCCCAGCCCCCAGTGCTCAACCGTGCATCAGGCTCAGCCCAAACCCTTTTCCTGTAGCCTCCCTCAATAACTGGGTTGTTTTTCTGTCAGTCTCTGATGTGGCCAGAGGGATTTTTTTCCCCGTTTCCCTCTTAATTTCCAAGCAGCCGCTGCTCCAGCAGCTTTCTCTGCGGGAGCCTGGGGCAGCTCTCCCGGGCGGCCTCTGCTCCTCTCAATGAGCTCCTAATGAGTTTGCAATTAGTTATCGGCAGAGCCGCCGTGCCCAGGGCTGGAGCGGGATCCGGAGCAGGGCAGAGCATCCCCGGCAGGGAACAGCGCTGCGCAGCACTGTGGGCTCCTTGAAGGATGCTATGGGATAATGGGGACAATGTCCCACCGGGATGTGCTCCGCGGGGCCGGGATGGAGCCGGGAGCTCGGGGAAGAGGAGCGGCAGCTGCCGACGGGAGACGAGTGGCTGCCTATAAATACCTGCCAGGGAGCAAGGAAGAGGTGGGTGGATTATCCTCCTCACTCAATGAGATAAACGGTTCTGAAGCTTAAACACAGAACAATTTTAGTCTGAATAGTAGGAGAAATGGCTCAGGATGCGGAGATGACGGCAGGAGCCGCCTGTGGTGCGCGGCAGGTCCCGGGGCCGGGCGGCAGCGGCGGCGCTGCCTCTGTCACTGCGGGACCCTGAGCCGTGGGGCTCGGCCGGGGTGCTCGGCCCTCCTCCCTGCCTGGGAAAGCTCCTTCAGGAACACCTGGAACTGAGCTGCAGGGGTGTGTTTGTCCTCCTTGGGACGTGGGGCTGCCTCCCTTCCAGGCTTTGGGGCGGGAGAGGAGCTGGGTGCCGGGAAAGGCCCCGCTGTGGCTCTGGAGTGACCTGAGCTGGTGTGTGGCCACACAGGTGCTCCTCGGTGGGGCTGGCCTGGCTGCAGAGGGATGTGGGACCTCAACCCGGCCAGGCCAAGCTGGCGGCGTCTCCTGCCACCCTGGCACTGCCACCCCTGTGTGCCCCACTATTCCCGCTGTTCCCGCTGTCCCTGGGAGCGCACGGCGCTGGAACCGAGCCCTCGCTGCCTCCTGCTGCCGCCCCGCTTCGCTGCTCGCATCAAACCCATGCTTCCAAAAGCTTTCAATTTTTAATGGCAACTTCTGTGGTTGTGCTTTCCGTGGCCTCAGCGTGTCGGGGTTTCGGTCACCGTGGCCTCGGTGTGTCGGGGTTTCGGTCACCGTGGCCTCGGTGTGTCGGGGTTTCGGTCACCGTGGCCTCGGTGTGTCGGTGTTTTGGCCACCGCCGCCGTTTGGCTCCTCCTGGGCCCGGTGCTGGCCCGTGGTGCCCCCGTTAGCCCCGGGCAGGCGCGGTTGCTGTTCGGAGCTGGATCCCGGCCCGTGCCCATCCCGGGCAGCACATCCCGGTGCCAGCCGTGCCAGCCCGGCCTTAGCACGGCTCCGGGCCCGGCGGGATCCCCGCTGCCCGTGGGTGCTCCTCGGTTCCTGCCTGGGAAGGAGACACCTGGAAACGCCAACAGGGGAAAAACAAACAGCCCTCGACTTGGAGAGCACTTCCACGAGCTGCCAGCCCTCCCTCTCCTCTCTCCCATCCAACCAGCAGGGTTTTTCCCCAAAGCCAACCTTCCCGACTTGAATAATTGCATTTCAATGGCGGTTAATTAAGGGACATTGATGAGCGCAGCCGTAAATCCAAGCGTAGCCGGAATTCTTCGTGCAGGATGCTGGGGGCTGTTCTCAGTCCTGCCTCCAGCGAGCTGCTGCTGATCCACCTCCACCTCCAGCACCCAGACGCTGAGATGGTGCTCCTCTGCCAGGGGGCCAATGAAACACTATGGAGATGAGCTGCTTCGGAGATCTTATGAGTCAAACTGTTACATTTTTGGAACATCATGATGTTGAAGTTCCTTTTCTATTTTTTCCCCAACTTCCCAGGGAAAAAAAATATAACTATAATAAGTGAAGAAGCTGAGCTTTGGTTTGGGATGACAGGCAGCACAGTGAGGGGAAGGAAGGAAGGAAGGAAGGAAGGAAGGAAGGAAGGAAGGAAGGAAGGAAGGAAGGAAGGAAGGAAGGAAGGAAGGAAGGAAGGAAGGAAGGAAGGAAGGAAGGAAGGAAGGAAGGAAGGAAGGAGTTGGAGATCCGACTCAGCCTTATTGGGAAGGGCTGGGAGGATCCCTGTGTGTGAGCCCGGCTGTGGGGTGCTGCAGGTGCTTTGTGGGGTGTCTGGCACCATTTGGGGTGGCTGCCACAGCCCCTGCGTGGGGCTGAGCCCGTGGGCACCACCTGGGCTCTCTCTGCCCATCCTCACCCCCCTGCAGGCACCGAGAGCCCTCCCCACAGCCCTGCCTGCCCAGGGTTTGTGCTTGTGCAGTGATGGAGCGCCCTGAAGCCATCAGAGGAGATGCTGGCATGGTTTCACTGCTTTGGTGGGTGACTCTGAGCTTGATCTTCTTGTGGGAATGGTCAGAGTGTGGAGAAAACCATCCCTGCTTTGTTGGGAGTGAGGAATGTTGGTGCTGCTGGCTGGGCCGGTCTCTGCTCGGCTTTGGTGAGATCCCACCAGGAATGTGCATCCAGCTGTGGATCCCCAGCACAGGAAGGACATGGATATGTTGGAGCAAGTCCAGAGGATCTACAGTGATGATTATTGGGATGGAACACCTCTACTATGAGGAAAAGCTGAGAGAATTTGGATTGTTCAGCCTGAAAAAGAGAAGACTCTGGGAAGACTTTAAAGCGCATTTCAGTACCTCAAGAGGCTTCAGGAGGGCTGCAGAGGAACTTGGGACAGGGGCCTGGAGTGAGAGGACAAGGGAATGGCTCCCACTGCCAGAGGGCAGGGCTGGATGGGATATTGGGAATGAGGAATTGTTCCCTGTGAGGGTGGGCAGGCCCTGGCACAAGGTGCCCAGAGCAGCTGTGGCTGCCCCTGGATCCCAAGGCCAACCTGGATGGAGTTTGGAGCGACCTGGGATCGGGGCAGGTGTCCCTGCCCATGGAACAAGACTGGCTTTAAGGTCCCATCAAACCCCAAAGCTGTCTGGGATTCTGGGATCCTCCACACCAGAGTCTGGCACCCTGGCTGGTGAAGGCCAGGAGCTGGTGCTGGTGGATGGTCAGAGAGATGGGAGGGATTTTCTGCAGAGCCATTGTGTCCCCTTGTGCCAGGGCAGGGCCCTGGTTCCTCTCTGGAGCTCCTCCAGCAGGGTGAGGCTCAGCTCCAGAGGGGCTCAGTGTGGAGCACACAGCGCTGGCTCCTGGGGTCCCCACTGGGGACACAGCAGCAGAGGGGACCCCCAAAGGGCCTCAGCTCCTGTCCTGCAGAGTGGCTGGGAACAAACCAGGCTTGAGACAACTTTTCCATGTGTGTGTCCCTGTTTGTACCCATGTGTGTCCTTGTCCCTGTCTCCACCATGCCTGGACCCTCCCTTTGCCCCCAAACCCCTACATGGCTGCAGCCCCCGTGGAGGCTGGGGCATCCCCTCCAGAGCCATTGGGCTGGTGGCCCTTGGGGACAGAGGGGTGGCACACAGTGGGGGCTGCTCAGCCCAATCCCCCTTTGCCATGGCTGTAGCCCTAGGGAAGGGACAGGATGGGATGGGATGGGATGGGATGGGATGGGATGGGATGGGATGGGATGGGATGGGACGGGATGGGACAGGATGGGACAGGATGGGACGGGATGGGACAGGACAGGATGGGATGGGATGGGAAGGGACAGGACAGGACACCACGGCCCTGCAGCCCCACGGAAGCAGTGCCCCCTGTGCCTTGCAGCGCAACCATGAGCGCGGGCTCGATTGAGCAGGAGCCGTCGCGCAAGCTGGGCTGCTGCGGGGTGCCCCTGATCACCGAGGACATGCAGTCCCTGGCCATCCGCACCCTCTCGGGCACCGACATCACCAAGCACTACAACCTCATCCGCGAGCTCGGCAAGGGCACCTACGGCAAGGTGGACCTGGTGTCCCACAAAAGCACAGGTGAGGGGAACGGGGCATGGGCTGCGAGCGGGGTCTGTCTGTCCCAGCCGAGGGCTCACTCCTGTCCCCTGCCCTCCACAGGCACCAAGATGGCCCTCAAGTTCGTCAACAAGAGCAAGACGAAGCTGAAGAACTTCCTGCGGGAATTCAGCATCACCAACACGCTCTCCTCCAGCCCCTTCATCATCAAGGTCTTCGACGTGGTCTTCGAGACCGAGGACTGCTACGTGTTCGCTCAGGAGTACGCCCCCGGCGGGGACCTCTTCGACATCATCCCGCCTCAGGTGGGACCCAGCACCTCCCAGGGAGCCTCTGTGGGACGTGGGGGCTCAGGGGGGGCTCAGCAAAGCTGCCCCTGTGCTTTGGGCCAGTGTGGGAGGGGCTGCAGGGAGTGGGCACCCCCATCTGGGCTGGGCTTGACCACAAGCACCTACAAATAAACGTGGGACCCACCACCCGTCCTCTGGGCGGCCTAAGATCCATCACCCATGCCTAGGATGGCCTGAGACCCATCACCCTTCTCCTGGGGAAGCTGTGGCTGCTCCATCCCTGGAAGTGTCCAGGGCCAGGTTGGATGAGGGTTGGAGCAGCCTTGGATAGTGGAAAGTGTTCCTTCCTGGGGCAGGAGGTGGAACTGGACGATCTTTAAGGTCCCTTCCAACCCAAACCATCCTATGGGGAGCCTGAGACCCACCACCCATCTCTTGGGTGGCCCATGACCCACCACCATCCCCTGCCCCAGAACACCCAGATAAAAGCACCCACAACCATCAGCCCATGGAGACGTGGGTGCGCGGGATGGGTGGGTGCCCTGGGGGTGGCTGACACCGTGTCCCCCGCAGGTGGGGCTCCCCGAGGAGCTGGTGAAGCGCTGCGTGCAGCAGCTGGGCCTGGCCCTCGACTACATGCACAGCAAGAGCCTGGTGCACCGGGACATCAAACCGGAGAACGTGCTGCTCTTCGACCGCGACTGCCGCCGCGTCAAGCTGGCGGATTTCGGCATGACGCGCAAGGTGGGCTGCCGGGTCAAGCGCATCAGCGGCACCATCCCCTACACGGCGCCCGAGGTGTGCCAGGCCGGCCGCGCCGAGGGCTTCGCCGTGGACACCAGCATCGACGTCTGGGCCTTCGGGGTGCTCATCTTCTGCGTGCTCACCGGCAACTTCCCCTGGGAGGCGGCCGTGGCGTCCGACGCCTTCTTCGAGGAGTTCGTGCGGTGGCAGAAGGGGCGGCTGGCGGGGCTGCCCTCGCAGTGGCGCCGCTTCACGGACAGCGCCCTGCGCATGTTCCAGCGCCTGCTGGCCCTCGACCCCGAGAAGCGCTGCCCCGTCAAGGAGGTTTTCTACTTCATCAAGTGCGACCTCATGGCCGAGGTGCGGTGCCGGCCCTCGTACCGCTCCCGCAAGCACGCCAGGGACAAGCTCCCGGCCGGGCCGCACTGCCACGAGGCCGGCGGCTCCTGCACCCCCGCCCCGCTCAAGAGGACCGTCCTGACCGAGGGGAGCGGAGCGGCCCGCCCCGAGCCCGGCGCAGCCGCCCCGGGCCCGGCCAGCAGGACAGACGGACGGCAGGACAAGGGCAAGGGGCAGATGGTCCTGGCCACAGCAATAGAGATCTGCGTGTGACGGCGGCGCGACCCGCCCGTCCCCCGGCCTGGGGACAGCGATGCGGGCAGCACGTCGTGGTGGCGGCACGAGCCGGGACCGGGCTCGGGGTTTCCCAAAGGAAAAAAAAACAAAAAAAAGTAAAAGAAACACGATGGAAGAGGAAAAGGACAGAACTGGTTGCGCTCCGTAGCGCCGAGGATGCCGATCCCCCCCGCCCCGCCGTGACCGGAGCGCAGCCGAGGGCACCGCTCGCTGCTGGGGAGGCCGGGGGCACCCACAGCCCTGGCGCGGCTGTGCTGCCCCTCCGAGGCTCCCCGGGGCACGGGAGGGGTCTCCCAGGGCGGGGAGGAAGAGCCGGGGCCAGCGGGTGGTGCACCGGCTGTGCCCCGGCCTGCTCACCCCGCCCGGGGCGGGAAGGCCGATGACCCTGCTCGGTGGAGGAGGCCTTTGGGGTTGGGTGGGCGGTGATTCGCCCTCTTCCGCCGGTCCCCGCCGCGCTGCGGGGCCGGGAGGGCGCGGGGAGGCGGTGACGGGGAGCCGGGGGTCGCCAGCAGCCCCCGACCCCGGCAGCCCCGGCTGCCTCCCCGCCGTGGGAGGTGCTGGCAGCCATTGATGTAGCAAGTGTCCCTGTCTGTGTGTCGTTGTGTGTCCCAGCCGCCGCAGTGGCAGCCCCTGCCCCGGGCCGGTGCCGGCCGTGCCGCAGGGTGGGTGCTCGGGCCGGGCCGGCTCTGCCGTGCCGCTGTCCCCTCTGCAGCCCCTCTGTGCCCAGGGAGCGGGGCAGGCGGCAGCTGTGCCCCCAGGCTGGCCTGCACAGCCCGGGAGCCGGACAGGGAGCTCCGAGCGGCCTCCCGCGGGCCCGCCCGCCTCCCTGTGCTGTCCCCATCACCTCTCCTCGCTGTCACCCCTTCCCCAAGCTGTCACCTCCCCTGGGGCTGGCGGGGACAGCGGGACGGGCCCTGCCGGGGCTGGCTGCAGCGAGGCAGGGCGTGTGGCAGCGGCCACCGGTGGCCCCGCAGTGACAATGTCCTGGGCTGTGCGTGGAGGTCACACCTTCCCTCCCGGATTCGGGCACCCAGCAGAGCGGGGAGCTCCCCCACCGCCGCTGTGGGGACACCCCAAGGCAAGAGCACCCTGCTGTGGTTCGGGCTTCCCTCGCACGGGGCGGGTGCCGTGGGGCGGCCCCGGTGCCCCGACTCCCCACAAAGGGCTATAACGCTTTCCAGCAGCAGCAGCAGCCGCAGTTTACAGAGCAGGGGCCGCCCCCGCCCCCGCCGTGCCCCGTCCCCGGCACCCCCGGGCCCGGCGTTAGACGTAGCATTGCCCCACGTAGAGAGCTAGGCACCGGTTTTACTCCTCTTTGCCTTAGGTCCCTCGATGTCCTCGATCTTTCGTGCAATAATGTAGATAAGGGATCCCGGCCGCCCCGGGAGGGCTCGGTGGCACCGCCCGGCTGTGCCCCAGGGGGTGCCCGCTGTGATTTCTGTCCCCGTCGAGGTCGCTGTGTCCGTAGGTTGTCAGGTTTTTATTTCCAGTTCCCTCAGCTGTCGGGTTTCGGACCTTCTTCCCGTAGGAGAGGCTGTAGTGTCACAGACGTTACCTCAGTTTGTCACTGTTGAAAAGGATTTCAAAAAACCACAACTGAAACCATAAAAAAAAAAAAAAAAAGACAAAATACATAGTTATAAAAGCAACAAAAAATTTCTCAATGGCGGTGAAGACTTTTCTTTTTATTTTTACTAACTAAAGGAAACGTGACGCTACTCGTGCGGGGGCGGAGGGCAGGGCATGGCTGTGGCAGTGTCCCTCCACTTCCACCCTGTCACCAGCGGGAGGGCAGGGGAGGGATGTGGGCACAGCACCGTGGGCACCCACGGGTGGGGGGCACCCAGCGGCCCTCGGTGCAGCCCCCTCCGAACAGCCCGGGCTGCCGGATGCCAAACGTATTCCAGCCACGTCCGCAGGCTAATTTCAATTTCCTGGTAATTATGCAAATGAATGTGGATTTAATTAAGGGCAGATTTCATTAAAGTCTTCTTGGGGAAATGAGAGCAGGGTGGGGGAGAGCGAGGAGGAGGAGGAGGGGGCGGTGCAGGGAAGCAGAGATGGAGGCAGCGCCTGCCCCGGAAGATAAAGGGCCACGGGGGATGCGGAGGGGCCGGGCGGGATCCTCGGGCGCTGCAGGAGGGCAGAGCCGAGCCGGGGATGGACGCTCTGTGCGTCCCCAGCCCCGCTCCGGGCACCGGGCACCGAGTCCCGCCCGTCCCCGGCTCCAGCGGCGGCGGCTCCGGCTCCTTCCCTCCCACCGGGGCACGGAAAGCGTTGTTCTGTTCTGACACGTGATTCGTATTTTTCTCCTCCCCGGCTAAAAATACAGATTTGGCCACGCCGAGAGGTCTAGGAAATCAATGTCATTGTCACCAGGCTGGCTGGCAGGACTCTCCCCTCCCCTATCCAGACAAAAAAGGGATCGCTGCCATTTGACGTCTCGGAGCCGAAGCGGAGCTGCCTTTAATCCAAAGGGAAGCGGGACTAATTTTATCCCGGCAAGGTCGGGATGCTGCGAGCCCGGCAGCGCCCGCGGGGCAGGAGCTGCTGCTTGGCTCCAGGCAAAAGCTCCAGGCACAAAAAACGGAGCTAAAGTTTGCCAGGGCAGCGCCTGCACGGCAGAGGTGTCACCCGGGCGGCAGGGCCACCACCTCCCCGCGTCCCCTCCGGCCGCTGACCTTGGGCAGTTCCCGAGGGAAGGATGAACAACACAGTCACTGCCCTGAAAGGAGAATAATCCTCGATTTGGGCAGGTCCTGGAGGAGCGGAGGGAAGGGGATGGGGTGGCAGGTGTGGAATGTGCGGGTGTGGGTGCAGCATCCCGTTAAACCAGATCCTTCCGAGCTGGGCAGGCCAGGAAGGCCCGGCTGTGACACTCAGCTGCTGATCCCGCCTCGGATTTCATCCACCCCTCGATTCCGGAGCTGGATTGTGCCCGGTTTTCCTCACAGACACTTTGTGAGGCACTGCAGCCCCAGCTAAAACATTGGGGGTTGGGAGTAAAAATAACCGGGGATGATCCGCTCGCTCGTTGGGAGCACAGCGATCAACGCCAAGCTGGCATCGCACGAAGTCCCACCCCAATCGCAAACAAACCCTTTAAAAGGGAATATTTTGCCACTAGGATGGTGCTGCAGCTCGCTGCTGACTCAGGAGGGGCCGTGGGCCGAGGAGGGAGTTCCCACGCAGCCGAGCGGGGAGCGGAGCGCAGGGTCCGGGCTGCCGGGGCTCCCCCAGCCCCGCTCGGGCACACGGGGGGCGCCGGCCCCGCGTGGGGAGCATCCACGAGCATCCTTCAGCGGGATGATCCGCTTTCCAAAACTTCCAAAAATAGCGGTGGCACCGCGCTGGAACGGGCGTGGGGAGGAAGTGTGACTCATGTGCCACCCGGTGCCCCGGCGGAACCGGGCAGGAATGCGGGAATGCGGGAATGCGGCAGAGGGGAGCGGGCACGGGGGCAGCCTGGTGACAGCTGCCTGCCCACGGAGGGGACGCAGCTCGGGCTCGTCCCTGCCCGTCCTTCCCGCGGGGACCCGCTGCTGTCTGCGGTTCCAGCTGCCGGGGATGATGGACAGATGTCAGTCAAGGCCTGGCAGCGGCCGAGGGCCCCAGCGGGAATGAGCTGCCGGAGACAGACAGCAAAAACCGTCCCGAGGTGGGGAAAAACGCAGCCTGTGCTGCCTGGCAAGGTCAGCAGGCTGGGAGGGAGAGGTGACCTTGTGTGCCGAGCCAGCCACCTTTGGGAGAGCAGAGCCGAGCAGAGCAGAGCTGGCTGTCCCAGCCCGGCCCTGCCTGCTGGAAGGGCCCTGGAGCATCCCACGGGCCCTGCCGGGCTCCCTGCCCTCGCTCCAGCCCCGGTCTCGGCTCGGGGCCGGGGACAGCAGGAAAATGCAGCGAGAATCTCCGCCGGCATCTCCAGCCCCGCGCCGCCTCCCCACAGCGGCTCGGGGCACGTTCCCCACACAAAGGGGTTTGTTCTCCCCATGGAACAGGCGGGGTTTGCAGCGGGTATTTTCCCTGTTTTCCCCGTGGAACAGGCAGGGTTTTCAAGGGTGTTTTCCCCGTTTTCCTCATGGAAGAGGCAGGGTTTTAAAGGGTGTTTTCCCCCTGGAACCGGCAGCGTTTTCAGTGGGTGTTTTCCCCGTTTTCCCCATGGAACAAGTAGGGTTTACAGTGGGTGTTTTCCCCCTGGAACAGGCAGGGTTTTCAGTGGGTATTTTCCTTGTTTTCCCCCTGGAACAGGCAGGGTTTTCAGAGGGTGTTTTCCCTATTTTCCCCACGGAACAGGCAGGGTTTTCAGAGGGTGTTTTCCCTATTTTCCCCCTGGAACAGGCAGGGTTTGCAGCGGGTGTTTTCCCTGTTTTCCCCGTGGAACAGGCAGGGTTTTCAGAAGGTGTTTTCCCCGTTTTCCCCCTGGAACAGGCAGGGTTTCCAGCAGGCTCTTTCGGCTGAGGCACGGCTGGGGTGCCAGCTTTGGGAGCAGGGTGCTGAGGGCAGTTTTGGGGAGCTGCCAGGGCTCAGAGCACCCCCAGCCCTGAACACCCCCAAAGGTTTGGGCTGCGGGCTCCAGCTCGCAGGCCTCCCTCGTTGCCATGGCAACTGCAGCATCCCGGCTTGGCAGGGCTGGGAAATCTCCTCCATCCCTCGGCGCCTCGCCGGCCGTGCCGCTGCATCTGGCACAGGCAGCATCCCAAACCCACGGAGGAGCACGAGGTGCAATTCCTGCTGGCTCCGAGGGCTGGGCCAGCTCCTCCTGCCTGCACAGCCCTCCCAGAGCCGCACGGCTGCAGGGCAGGAGAGATTTCTGCTTTTCAGATGTGAATCTTCCCATTCCGAACCCTTCCACCTGCTCTGATTTGTGGGGTCCTGGCAAGCAGAGCATCCATCCCCAGGCTGCTCCCACACCTTCCTGTCTGCTCTGGACCCTGCTCCCCCGTTGCCCCAGATTTGGGGACAGCAAAGCCAGGGCTGGTGTTACCCCATTAATCAGAGCATCCTCATCATTGCTCTCTGCAGCCTCCCAACCCCTCAGCTCCGAGCCTGGAGAGATCCCGAGCTAATTCCTGGCTGACAGCAGCGGCACAGGGCTGGGGAGAAGCTTAGCTCCTCTCAGAGGCTGCTGCACCTCCACAAAAGTCGCATTTGAAGAGCATTAATACAAGATTAATCGAGGTTTTAATAAACAGCGAATCGAGCGCTAATGGAGCCCGACTTGTAAGCCATGTGTAACACCCCGGGGGCTTAAAGGCATCCGGAACGCGGCTGGAACAGCTGAAGGGGGATGTGAATCACCCCGGGAGGGGATGGCAATCACCCTGCAGCCCTGCAGACGCCGCAGGGAAGGGAATCTTAGGGGGAAGGCGGCAGGTGAGCCTGGGACACGACCTCACCCCTCGCACTGCTTCAGGACACGGGATTTATTTACAAGATTTATTTACAAGTTTCCCCCAGCCCAGCCCTGGCACGAAGGAATTTGGGACACCTGGGTGCCCCGGGGCTGGGGCCACAGTGAAGCCAGGCCAGCTCACAAGGGAAGGGCAGATGTGCCCTGCGGTGCAGCTGTTCCCTGTCACGAAATAGGGGGTGGCAATGGGGACATTTGGAGGGGGCAAACCCCGCAGCTGCCCTGGGGTCCCTCTGCTGGGCAGGATCCCATCGGCCCCTCCCTGCCCGAGGCTGCTCCCAGCTCTGACAGTCCCAGACAGGGATTTCAGTTCCCTCCATCCCCAGGAAGCTCCAGCCCCCTCAGCCTCTGCTGGCCTCACTGCAGTTTGTGGCACCTCTGCAGGCACTCGGGGGCCAGGTGTGCCAGGAGCCATTTCCAAAGTCCCCCTGGACCCCATGAGCTCCTGGGTCAGTCTGCCCCACCAGGCTGGCCAGGATAACGGGGGTGTGCCCGGCCTGCCCGCCCCAGCCTGCCCACACTGCTGCCCTGCCTTCAGGCCAGGGGCTCTGCAATGTTTGGGGGCTGCCAGCTGTGCTGGATGTGGCTCTGGGCTGGATGTGGGCTCTGGCTGTGGCTGGGTGGAGCTCAGCAGCTCAGGATGGATGGACTGTGGTGGTTTAGTGGTCAGGAGCTTCTCAGGGGTGTTCAGAGCACCCCAATCCCTTCCATGTGTTTGGATAGCCCCTGTGGGGGAAGGAGCAGCTCTGCAGGGCCCCAGGGCTGGCAGCAGGGTTGGAGCAGCCCAGGATTCTCTGTCAGGGCTGAACACCATCCAGGCTTCCCAAGGAGCTGGATCCTGGGGAGGGACAGCGCTGGGGACCAGCACCAATCCCATTTGTGTCACAGGGACCTCCCTGCAGGACCAGGGCTCCCAGTCACTGCCCAGTGTCCCACCATCCACTCCTGGGAGCTGCTGCTCCACAGCCCCAGGGGAGCATTCACTGGGCACTCTGCTGTGAGAGGGAATCGGCCACCACAGCTCAGCATCGAGAGGAGGAGCCCCACAGGCAGAGCCACCCTCAGAGCTGGGACTGCAGCTGTGGGTGAGGTGGGATCTGGAGCCCCACGAGCTCCTGTGAGCCAAAAACACTCTCCAGTCTCCAGGCAGGGGCTGCCAGCTGAGGACAATGGCCAGCTGAGGGACAATGGCCAGCTGAGGGACACTGGCCAGCTGAGGACAATGGCCAGCTGAGGGGCAATGGCCAGCTGAGGACAATGGCCAGCTGAGGGGCAATGGCCAGCTGAGGGACAATGGCCAGCCCAGGCAGAGCAGCAGGGACATCCTCCCCCAGCCTGCTCCCTCCTCCCCTCTGTCACTCGAAGCCTCCCAGGTGTCAGTGCCAGGTAGGACAGCTGGTACATCACAGCATCCAGATCACAGAGTTCCAGAATAGTTCCTCTTGGAAGAGACCATTGGAGCTCACCTGGTCCCGCCCTGCTCCAGCAGGGTCCCCAGAGCATGGTGGTCAGGATTGTGGGCAGGTGGCTCTGGAATCCCTCCAGGGAAGGAGCCTCAAGGGCCCCTCTGGGCAGTACTTGGTCACTGAAGTTCCTCCTCGTGTTGATGGCCCATGGGAGTGGTCAGAGCTTGGCCTCACTGACCTTGGAGGTCTTTTCCATCCCTGATGAGTCCATGCCCAAATAGAACTCTTGGGATCAGTTCCTGCCCATGCCTGGGCCCTGCCCCGCCCCTCCCTGCACCCAGGGACACCCAGGGACACCGAGGGCTGAGGGTCCCTCTCAGCTGGGGCTCCTCTCAGGCTGAGCAGCCCCAGCTCCCTCAGCCTTTCCTCACCAGGAGATGCTCCAGCCCCTCACCACTGGCTTGGGCAAACCAGTCACAAACAGCCCCATTGGAGCCACCTGGGGGTCCTGAGCACCTGCAGCATCCTGGTGATCTTGCTGGACACGTTTTCATCTTCAGAATCATCTCTGAGAGCTCACAAAGATGTCAGGAGGCTCCTGATGGTCAGGAAATGGCCAAGATCCCAGAGGTGGGCAAGGAGGAGACTCCAGGGGTCAGAGCCATTGGGTCACTTGGCAGAGCAGCCAAGGACAGGCTCAGGACAGGGCCCAGCAAAGCCCCAGGTGAGGCCTAAACATCCACAGGGAGGGATGAGGGATGGATGGATGGATGGATGGATGGATGGATGAGGGATGGATGGATGGATGGATGGATGGATGGATGGATGGATGGATGGAAGGATGGATGGAGACAGACCCTCCAGCCCCTCAGCTGAGCTCCCCAGGAGTTTTTGTAGGCCCAGCAGCCCCAGTTGATCCCACACTGTGTGAAACTGTCCTGGCAGAGTTTCTGCCTTGCTTTACTGATCAAACTGGTCACTTGTGGCAGTGCTGTTGCTGCTGGGCCATGGCTGTGGCCATGCCAGGAGGGCCCAGACACGGCATTGCCAGCCCTGGTCCCCCGTGTGACCCAGTGAGAGGCTGCAGGAGCTCCTGGGCCTGTTCTGGCTGAGCATCCCCATTCCCTGGGTTCATTCCCTGCGGGTGACTCATCCCAGCCCCTGGATCACACAAAGAGCCCTTTGTGCTCCTCCAGCCCTGCCAGGGACCAATTAATCACCAGCTCCTGCTGCCACAGGCCTGGAGATGGTGCCCTGGGAAGGGGGAGATCAGGGATTGGGGAAGGGGCACTGCCCCCATGCCTGCCCTGTGGGACAGAGCTGGGACTGGAGCCCAGCCCTGGTGCCACCCCAGAGAGAGAGTGGTGAGGCAAGGAGCAGGCACCCCCTGTGATATCCCAGCCATGGAAGGAGAGTTGGGCTGGGTGTGAAGGGACCTTAAAGATCACCCAACCCCTGCCATGGCAGGGACACCTCCCACTGTCCCAGGCTGCTCCCAGCCCTGCCCAGCCTGGCCTTGGGCACTGCCAGGGATCCAGGGGCAGCCACAGCTGCTCTGGGCACCCTGTGCCAGGGCCTGCCCACCCTCACAGGGAACAATTCCTCATTCCCAATCTCCCATCCATCCCTGCCCTCTGGCAGTGGGAGCCATTCCCTGTGTGCTGTCCCTCCGTCCCTTGTCCCCAGTCCCTCTCCAGCTCTCCTGGAGCCCCTTTAGGCCCTGGCAGGGGCTCTGAGGTGTCCCTGGATATCAGCAGTGGCTCTTGGCCAATGGAGGTGCTTTTGGCTCTGTCAGCCAGAGCAAGGCAGCTGTTTGTGGGCATGGGAGGTGCCTGGCTCAGGGTTATCAAGTTTGGTGAGTGTGGATGATGCAAGGACAGCTGCAGCAGGTCCATCAGCTCCTGCTGCTTCCATGGACCTCAGGAGGTGAAACCCAAGTGCCCAATTTGAGTTTGCTGGGAGGGCAGCAAATGCTGCTGGCTGTGCTGTCATCCCCAGGCTGGTGGCTCTGGGACATTGCCAGGGCTGAAGCAGAACCCCACTTTTTTTTGGGGTGAAACCCTCAGTTTGGCCAGGCTGAGGGTGCTGGCTGTGCCCTCCTCTGTGGCTGTGACCCACCAGGCACTGCTGGGGCAGCTGGGTGCTGACCCTCTGCAGCCACATGGGGAGAAGAATCATCCTCTGGTATTTCCAAAATGCCAGCATGCCAGAAATAACCCTGCCAGCCTTTTCTCCTAGAGAATACCCCACTTGTCTCTGGGGAAGTGACACCCAGGAGCACCACCAGGAACCCATCCCTCCATCCATGGGAGCTGCACCTTTTTTCCCTGGAAACTGCCACAAGGCAGCCAGGATTAGCTGCTGTGCCCCCAACACTCACCCCTAAAAGGAGCTGGGAGAATGGGATTTCAGCACCAGGCTCTGTGTTCCCATCCCTGCCACAGCAGGACCCTAAGGGGTTAACAGCAAATGCCACCTCCTGTATTTTATCTCTCCTCCATTGAGGCAGCTCTGACACTGGCAGCAGAACAATGCAAAATTCTGATTAGCTCTGGTTTTCCAGCAAGAGGGGAGGCACGAGAGGGTGGGGATTTAATACTATTCTGCATAATTTTTAATCTAAATTCCATTTCTTTTCTTTTCTTTCTCCAGGAAGCAAACAATCTAGGGGGTTTTGTACTCAATTTCTTGCTTTCATAATCTAAATGAATTGTTTGCAAGTAGGAGCCAGCTGCAAAGCTGGCAATCTCAGATCAAATCTGCCTTTCTCCTAGTTCTTTCAATCATTAATTTGCTCCTCAGCTCTGATTAGCTAATCCTGGCTGCCTTGTGGCAGTTTCCAGGGAAAAACGGTGCAAGAGCTGCAGCTCCCATGGATGGAGGGATGGGTTCCTGGTGGTGCTCCTGCTTGTCACTTCCCCAGAGACAAGTGGGGTATTCTCTAGGAGAAAAGGCTGGCAGGGTTATTTCTGGCACGCTGGCATTTTGGAAATACCAGAGGATGATTCTTCCCCCTGCTCTGTGCGAGTTGGTTACGCTGAGATTAATTAGCTGGGCTTTAAAATAGGAACACAAAGCACTGCAGCAGCTCCTTGCTCAGAGATATCTGGGTGCTGCCCCATTTTTGGGATGCTGCTGCTGTGCCTGGGGCATGTGGCAGCGCTGCCACCTTCATTTCCCAGGGGGGAAACTGAGGCACAGGTGGTGGATGGAGCCTCAGCAGGGATGCCTGGAAGGGGATGGGAAATGGGAAATGTTTTGTGCCAGGCCCTGGTTTGTTACACAGTGAATTGATC
>JAHXMQ010009721.1:13502422-13520197 GCA_020466415.1 Ammodramus savannarum pratensis | reverse complement strand
GGGAGCCTGGGGCACTGTGCCTGTGCTCGGTGTCCGCAGTGAAACACGGGCTGGTGAGCCGCAGGTGCGGCACCGACGGCCAGTGGGTGACAGTGAACGGCAGCCAGCCCTGGAGGGACTATTCCCAGTGCGAGGATGAGCTGGAGGTCACCGCTGAGGAGGTGGGACACGGCTGGGATGGCCGGGGCAGCCTGGCCGGGGTGGACACGCACTCACCTGGGGTGTGCTCCCCTGCAGGAAGGCGCCCGCCGGCTCATGGTGAGCTTCAAGGTGCTCTACACCGTGGGCTACTCGCTGTCGCTGCTCACCCTCATCTCCGCCCTGCTCATCCTCACCGCCTGCAGGTAGGAGCCGGCCCTGCCCCTGCTCCCTGCCCGCACGGCGGCCCCGCCTGACGCCGCTCCCGCAGGAACCTGCGCTGCACCAGGAATTACATCCACGCCAACCTGTTCGCCTCCTTCGGGCTGCGCGCCACCTCCGTGATGGTGAAGGACGCGCTGCTGGAGCGGCGCTGGGGCGTGGAGCTGGTGCAGGTGGCGGACTGGGAGGCTCTGCTGAGCCACGAGGCGAGTGCTGGGCTGGGGACAGCATGGGACCCTCGCCCAGGGCAGGGCTGGGGCGGGGATTGGTGCTCATGCAGCTCCAGAGCCGCGATGGGTGAGCTCTGGGGTGCCAGTGCTGCCCATGCGGCTGATGGATGAGGTCTTGGGGTACCTGTGCGTGGTGCGGAGGTGCCCATACACCTGATGGATGAGGTTTTGGGGTGCCTGTGGTGGTCCTGGGGTGCCCATACACCTGATGATTGAGGTCTTGGGGTGCCTGTCTGTGGTCCTGGGGTGCCCATGCACACAGTGGGCATGCTTTTGGGGTGCCTGTGCTGCCCGTGAGCCAGTGGGTGAACTCTTGGGGTACCTGTGCACCCGCTGGGTGAGTTCTGGGGGTGCCAGTGCTGTCCATGTGTGGCTGTAGGACACGAGCACACACATTGCTGCTCTCAAGGTGAAGAAAAGGGAAGTTTATTATCTGACGCTAACATTTATGGATTTCTAAAAGTGCCAGTGGATTGGAGGGTGACAGTGCCACCTCTCCAATGATACTGGACAAACGAACAGTTTATAAAATTTCTCTTCTTCTCTAAAAGAATGCAAGACAATAAGTTATTTACAGAAAGTGTGTGAGAATGTAAACAGAAAGTTTATTACAAGAATGTAAACGTCAGAAGGCTTAGAAAATCTTAAAAAATCAGGGTGACAGCCATGCACATGATGGATGAGGGCTTGGGGTGCCTGTCTGTGGTCCTGGGGTGCCCATACACACGGTGGATACACTTTTGGGGTGCCTGTGCTGCCCATGACCCAGCGGGTGAACTCTCGGAGTACCTGTGCACCCGCTGGGTGAGCTCTGGGCCTGTGTGGCACCTGAGGGATGAGCCCTTGGTGCCACTCATGCCCCTGATGGGTGAGCTCTGGGGGTGCCTGTGCAGCATGGGGGGCTCTCAGGGTTCTTGGGGTGCCCGTGGATGAGCTCCTAGGGTGCCCGTGGTGACCATGGGGTGGCTCTCCCGTGGCAGGCAGCGCTGGGGTGCCGTGCAGCACAGGTGCTGATGCAGTACTGCATCCTGGCCAACCACTACTGGTTCCTGGTGGAAGCTGTCTACCTCTACAAGCTGCTCATCGGGGCCGTGTTCTCCGAGAAGAATTACTACAGGCTCTACCTCTACCTGGGCTGGGGTAGGAGCCCCCCGGGCGCTGTGGGGAGGGGACAGTGCCCGGTGTCACCTGGGGCCACTGCGGGGATGGGGACAGTGCCCGGGGGCACCCGTGGTCCCAGGAGGGTGTGGGGTGGGGGCTCTGCCACCCCGGGGGTCCCCCCAGCACGGGGGTGGTTTCTCAGCTCAGGAGGGTGCTTGGTTTTACAGGGTTTGCTGTGTGACTTGCAGGGACCCCCGTGGTGTTCGTGGTGCCCTGGATGGCCGCAAAGTACCTGAAGGAGAACGCGGAGTGAGTGGGGATGGATGGATGGATGGATGGACAGGGATGGATGATGGATGGATGGATGGATGGATGGATGGATGGATGGATGATGGATGGATGGATGGATGGGTGGATGGATGATGGATGGATGGATGGATGGATGGATGGATGGATGATGGATGAATGAAAGAAGGGATGGATGGATGGATGGAAGGGGGTCTGGCTGGGATGCTCAGAGGCTGCTGAGGGTCCCTGAGCCTCCCCATGGTGACAGTGCTGTCTCTCCTCCCTGGCAGGTGCTGGGCCCTGAATGAGAACATGGCTTACTGGTGGATCATCCGCATCCCCATCCTGCTCGCCTCCCTGGTAGGGAACAGCTGCCAGCCCCGGGTGTGTTTGGACAGCAGCAGCTCAGCCCCTGGCTCCTGGCCCTGGGAAGCTTCCAGCAGAGGCCAGGAGGCAGAGCTGGCCTGCAAGGACCAGCCAAATGCACGGGGGGTTCAGCAGTTTGCTGACCCTGGTTTTGGGGGTTCATGAAGGAAGCTGGGGTGCTGAACCCCAGAGGAGGGGCTGGGGGTGGCTCTGCTGCTTCGTAGCCGGGATTTTGGGATGGCAGGAGGGGAGGAAGGGCAGCAGCAGCCCCGGCAGCACAGGGGGTGCCATCTCCTGCTGGGTGTCACAGCCAGGGCGGGGGTGCTGGGCTCTGTGTGCCCCTGCCCTGTCTCCCCCTCCCAGATCAACCTGCTCATCTTCATGCGGATCCTCAAGGTGATCTTGGCCAAGCTCCGGGCCAACCAGAAGGGCTACGCCGACTACAAGCTGAGGTGGGCTGGGGACAGGGCGGGGACACTCTGGGCTACCGGGATAACGCCCCCTCCACGCCCCCTGTCCCTCCCCACGCCTCTCCTCCACCTCCTTAAACGACCGCCCTGGGATTAACTGGGAGTTTTGCTGTCCCCTTGCTGTCCCCCAGGCTGGCCAAAGCCACCCTGACCCTCATCCCCCTCTTCGGGATCCACGAGGTCGTTTTCATTTTCGCCACGGACGAGCAAACCACGGGCATCCTGCGCTACGTCAAGGTGTTCTTCACCCTCTTCCTCAACTCCTTCCAGGTGAGGGGCCAGTGAAACAAATCCTTGTTCTGGGCACACCACGGAGCAGAGATCAGGGGCTCCCTCTCTGGGCTTGCTCTCCTGTGGTGCTTCCATGGGAGGGGCGGCACTGCCTCTGCCCTTGAGGGCGTGCTGCTGCCTCCTGTGCTCTCTGGGGACCCTAAAAACACCCAGGAGTGGCCTGGGGGGAGCCCAAGCCCATCCCAGCCCCAGGAGAGGGACAGCAGGGAGGGGACTCACTGCTGCCTCTCCCTGCAGGGCTTCCTGGTGGCTGTGCTCTACTGCTTTGCCAACAAGGAGGTAACATCCCTGCCCTGTCCTTGTACCTGTCCCTGTCTCTGCCATGGCACCTGCCCAGCTTCCCCACCCACCCCGTGCCTGCAGGGAGGGCACAGCCACGGATAAGCCCCTTCTCCCTCCCCTCCATGGCAGGTGAAGTCTGAGATGAAGAAGAAGTGGCAGCTCTGGAAGCTCGACCACCCGGTGCTCTGCTGTGCCCAGTGAGGGGGTGACCAGCCAGGGCAGAGGGGCTGCTGGCCACGATGGCCACAGGGCCTGGCTGCAGGGAGCTGTGCTGGGCAGTGCCCACCCGGGATGGCCAGGCTGGCACGGGTGTCTGGCTGTGCCACACTGGAGCTGCTGGAAGGGACATCCCTGCTGTGATCAGAGTGGGAGATGGCACCCCTGGCTCTTGCCAGGCATTGCTGTGTGGGCAGTCCTGCTGCTTCTCCCCTGCCTGGCAGCCTCCCCCAGGACACCTCCCACACACAGGGAACCCCTGGACACCCACACCCCCCTGGGCACCTGCCTGGCCCTGCAGTGGCAATGGGAGATGCTGCCACACCCTGGGCCACAGCACAGCCTGTCCCTGTCCCCGTGTCCCAGCCCAGGACCATCTCACCAGGCCTCCACAGCCACCCTGTAAAGCTCTGCACAGCGAGGGGCTGCTCCTGCTCCCACCCTCATCACTGACACAGAGCAGCAGCTCCCATCCCCTCCTCGCTGCCCTCCAGCTGCGCAAACCCCTGGTGCCCCTGCCACGGGCAGAGCCAAGGATGGAGCCCCAAAACCACCTGGGAGTGAAGGGTTTGAGAGCAGCGGCTCACTGGGGCAGAGCCCAACCTCCCCCACGCCAGGTTCAGCACCCAGCCCAGCCTCCCCTGCTCTGTGGGGGGAAAGCTGGATTGCCAGCCTGGCAGGAGCTCAGGAACCAAAGGCTAAAAACCTGGGAGTTTGCTTTCCAGGGGGGTGCCAAAGCATCCTCCCCCCTGGCCAAGCAGGCTGTGGAAGCCCAGGGAGGCAGCCAAGGTGTGGTTTGAGCAGGGCTGCTCCTGTCCTGGGGGAGCCCAGAGCAGCTGGAGACAGCCCCAGCCCCAGCCCCTTGCTCTGGCCCGCGGGAGCAGCACAGACACTGCCAGAGCTCGTTCCCATCACATCCCTTCCTTTGCCATGCACGAGTCCCCTCCAGGCAGGAGGAAGCAGTTGGACACTCCAGGAGATGCCCATGGACACAGGAGCTTCTCCAGGCCCTGCCCTTCCCCGAGGGGCTGGGGCAGCCTCTCCCAGTGCCTCAGGGAGGAGCTGCCTCGAGCACAGAAAGCAAAGAGGCTGCACCAGCCTGGAGTCACGGTCCTGGATTGATGGAACCCCCACGAGACCAATTTACACATTAACTCTCTTTTCAGATGTAAATAAATATTTATTTTTCAACAAGCAGAGCCTGCTGCTTCTGTCTGCTGCAGGGGAGGGAAGGGGCTGCTGGGCAGACAGCTGAATCTCAGAATGGAATCGGGGGAAAGAATCTTAAAGCCCGCCCAGTGCCACCCCTGCCATGGCAAGGACACCTCCCACTGTCCCAGGCTGCTCCCAGCCCTGCCCAGCCTGGCCTTGGACACTGCCAGGGATCCAGGGGCAGCCACAGCTGCTCTGGGCACCCTGTGCCAGGGCCTGCCCACCCTCACAGGGAACAATTCCTCATTCCCAATATCCCATCCAGCCCTGCCCTCTGGCAGTGGGAGCCATTCCCTGTGTCCTGTCCCTCCATTCCCTTGTCCCCAGTTCCTCTGCAGCTCTCCTGGAGCCCCTTCAGGCCCTGGCAGGGGCTCTGAGGTGTCCCTGGAGCCTTCTCCTCTCCGGGTGAGCAGAGGAGGCAGCTCTGAGCCTGGCTCCAGCCCTTGGCTTGGAGTATCCCAGTGGCTCCCACTGGATTCCCCCATGCCCCAGGCAGGCAGTGCTGGGCTCTCAGGGCTCAGGCACTCCCAGTCCCTGCAGCCTCCTGGCAGAGATGGCTGCAAACCCCTGTGTGCATTCCTGATTGCCCTGCACTAACACATCAGGGAACTTATTCAGGCTTCCCCAGCTCCCTCCAGAGATACCCACACACCACACACAGGCTTCTCAGCTTTTATTCATTTATCCAAATCAGCAAATGCTGTTTTTCCATGGACAGCTCACCTTAGGGTAGCACCAGACTGCTGCTGCCTGCACAGCCACCCTAGTTGCAAGGAATGCTGCTTGACATCCTGCAGTTAAGGAATTGCCTCCTCAGGGATACCCTGCTGTCAAAGATCCCCTCCCTGCTGGGCCCTTGGCTGTCTCACAGCCCTTGCTGAAGCCTTTACACCTGCAGCACCTGTTTGGGGCCTTTTTCCTTCACACAGACACTATCACCTCTCCCCTCTTTTCCCAGGCATTCTAATCTATTGGATAAATCCTGTTAACGCCCCAAACCTCCCTGATTCCAGCCTCAAACTTGGCAAACCAAGCCTCAAATCCCTGCAGTCACCTTCCAGCCACTGTTCTGCACAGCACCTGCTGAGGGCACTGCTGAGCCAGGGCTTTTCCCTCAGGAGTATTTTGGGGGTTTGCCTTAAATTCAAGGGAAACAGCACTAACACCCCCCTATCACTGCAGCCAAAGGCAGCACCAAGGCTAGGGAGAGACCTTGGAACTCCCCAGTGACAGGGAATGAGAGACAAACCCTGAACACTGCTCCCAGCACAGCCTCAGCCCTCTGGGGAGTTTCCAGGGGTGCTGCATGAGGACAATTCCCTCCCCCTCATCCCAACTCCTCAGGGTGAGGCGCCTGCAGCCTCACCCTGCAGCTGGCACTGGGTGCCCACGTGCTCCATGGCCTTTGCTCAAGATGAAAAAACAGTGCCCTGTGCTGAGGGTGGGAGGCAAGCACGGGCAGGAAGCAGCACCCAGAGAGGGGGACACTGCCAGGCACACGGGGGCACAGCTGAGAGGGCCACCCCTGCCTGGGGCCAGGAAGCACACACACTGCAGGCAGGCCAGTCCCTGAAGGGACTCGGGCAGCTCAGCAGAAGATGGAGCTGGATGGGTTTTTATATGTGGGATCTGTGCCCAAAGTCCAAATAGCAGAAGGAACACACAGTTCCATCCTCTTCCCAAAGGGACTTATCATGATTCACCAAGGTCATCACTCATAGACTTCAGCTTTTGATTGTTGTGTTTTTCCCCCTTAGAGGATTCAGGAACAAATGGGAACAGTCATTGGAAACCACTCTACACCATGGTCCCTGGCACCCTCACCCACTCCCAGGGACAGGCCTGTCCTTGGCAGTGCCCACCCACAAATGCCCTGGCAGAACTCTTTCCCAGCTCTAAAGCCTGCACATCAAAGGCAGGCAGTGCTGAGGAGCAAAGCCTGGCAGCACAGCTCTGTCTGGGCTGTGGCTCCTTTGCCCACTCCCATGGGGCACAGAGCTGTCCCTGCTCCTGCTCTGCTGCCTTGGCACTCCCTTGCTTGCCAGAGGCAGGGGAAGCTCAGCAGTCCCAGCTCCTCCTCTTCTCTCTCCTGTCTTTCCAGGAGATCCCTGCCTTGCTGGCATTTTGTCACACCAGGCCAATGACCTCTGCGATAGAGCTCTTGGGGATGGAGTAACAGTGATGTCCTGGCTCTGGCGAGGACAGGGTTCATTTCTGCAGGACCAGGACCTCTCCTGTACACCTTTGTTATTACTGTTACTGTTCCTTATCTCTGTTGTTTCCAGTAAAATGCTTTTATTTCTACCAGTGACCTTCACCTTTTGTGCCTCCAGTTCTCCTCTTCATCCCACCCCAGGGGAGAGGAGGTGAGGAGGGAGAGTGGGTGAGCTGGGAGTGTTTCAGTGAATGCCATTCCTAAACCACCAATGTGATCACACCCAGCCCTGAGGACAGCAAGAACCCAAAGTGAACCAGAGTGGGCTGGCTGGAGGAACAGGCTTTGAAGCCCAGATCTGGGGTGGCAGCAGAGTAGAACTAGAAACAGGGCTGCAGTTTGAGCTCCACTGCAGCTCAAAGAGCCAAACATCACAAACTCCACTCCCTTCACCCCTCCACAACAAACTGCCTTTTTTATGGCCTGAGATCCATTCTCTGGGCCAATCCCCAAGGCACAGGAGGAGCCAGGGACACGTTTCAGAGGCCCTGGGGAGCTTGGGATACAGAAAAGGAAAATAAATTGATTGCTGTGTGCAACTGTCACCTTTCTACCACCACCCAGACCTGAACAACAAGGACTGCAGGAAGCTTAAGGCACACAAAACTTCTAGGCTTGGAGCTTCTCCTCCAAACCTAAACCTTTCAAACAAAGATCCTGGGAGCCTTGAGTCAGGCCTCAGGAGCAGCTGGCTGTTGTCCTCTGCTGTCCCTCGTCCTCCCAGCTGTGTTCTCAGGTGGCCACGGCCTCCCGGGTGCCCTGCAGGCTGCGGTGGCCCTCGGCAGAGCCGCGGTGCTGCCGGCACGGCCCCGCGCTCCCTCAGCTTCCGGGTGGAACGGTCACCCGACGTCAGAATCCCTGCAGCCACCAGAGAAAGGGACAGTCACCCTCTGCTGGACACAGGGACAAGGGGGTACGGATTTTCCAAAGGGAGATCCTACCAGAGGGCACACAAGGATGAGAGCTCAGCCCTGGTGTGTGGGCTCTGAGCGAGCTCAGGGTATATGGCAGTGAGGGACAGTGTCCCTGCAGTGAGGGATGGTGTCCCCTCAGTGTCACAGCCTGGGACTGGCAGGGAGGGATGGTGTCCCCTCAGTGTCACAGCCTGGGACTGGCAGGGAGGGATGGTGTCCCCTCAGTGTCACAGCCTGGGCTGGCAGGGAGGGATGGTGTCCCCTCAGCCTGGGAGGGGCAGGGCAGCTGTTTCCACTCACCCTCCTGGCTCGGTTATGGCTTTGGCCAGCTCTGCCCGCTCTGCCCCAGGGCTTGGAGCCTTTGGAGGTTTTGAGTCACAGTCTGCAGAGCTTTTCCTGAGGACAAACCAAAGGGAAAAAGCAGCATTAGGATGGAGCCAGGAAGCAGGAAAGAACAGGCTGCTCTCAGCCACTGCTGTGCTGCTCCTGCTCTGAGAACAGGGGTGTCTCTACTGTCTGCAAGCTGCTGGGATGATTTCCTGTCACCAGGAGAACAGGACACAGATTAGGAAACTCCTTCCCCAGCAGCTCTCACCACTTAGCAGGAGATGCAGGGACCACCCCCCACCTCCCAGCCTGGACCTGCCACCAGGGGATGATGCAGAGTCCAAGATCTGCAGCAAGAACAGCACCAACTCCAGAGCCTGGAGACTTCCCTGAATGAGCAGGGATTATGGGGTCTCTCCCACCAACCATTCCAAACCACAAACCTCACCCAGCCATGCCTCCCACAGCTCAACAGTCCCTCCACAAGCCCAGAGTCTTTCCCAGCTTACCCATCTCTCCCACACACTCCTCCAGCACAGCTGACAGCTCAGGCAAGCTCAGGGACTTCAGGGAAGGCGGCCACCCTTCCAGCACTGCAAGGACAGCGACACAGTTAATCCATCTGCAGCTCTCTGGGATGGCACACAAGGGGCTGGTGTTGCTGGGAAGCATCCCCAGCCACAGGGATTCCAGTTAGAGCTTCTAAATCACATAGGAAGAGAGCTGGAGCTGCCTGTGCCAAACTGAGGGGTTTTCTGGCAATTCTACCACTTAGGAATTTATGTTTTTAGACGGGCTGGGTTATTTAATTAAGGGAATCTCAAAGGGATTAAGTGTAATGGACAGAAATCAATGGGCAGGATCTCTGCTTGTCTCACTTCTAAGACAAGAGCACAGAACAGGTCACTAGGAACATGTCACAGGCAGCAAGATAAGAGAGTCTCAGAATCATGGAATGATTTAGGTTGGAAGGGATCTTAAAGCCCATCCCATTCCACCCCCTGCCATGGATAGGGACCTCTTTCATTAGACCAGGTTGCTCCAAGTTCCCTTCAGCCTGGCCTTGAGCACTTCCAGGGATCATTTACCAGCTCCTAGTGACAAGGAGCCACAGAGATTGTCCCATGGATCCAACAGCAAAATCCCCAAACTGGGTTAGGGAACCAACCATCCCTTCCAGTGCACAGGGTGGTAACAAACCCGAGGTGCAGCCACAGGTCCCTGAAGCAGAGCTGTCACTGGGGCCTGTGCTACAGCTCTGAATTTTTAGCCACAAACGCCTGCTAGACCCCAAAACTTGCTGAGAAACTCTGCAAGTTCCACTCCAAATACCCTGAGAGCAAGAATTCAAAACTCTAAGAGCCTGGCTGCTCGTCCATTCCCACATTTCAGCAAGGAAAGGCAGGCAGGGCTTTGCCCTGGGCTCACCTGGGCGCTCCCCGGGCCGCTCGCTCTCCCCGGTGCCGCGCTGCTGCCGCTGCTGCTCCCGCGCGTCCGGCGCTCCCTCGCCCGCCCGCTCCGGGGCCAGCCGGGACGACAGCTCTGCCTGGCAGCTCCTGCACAGCACAGCCAGGCCATCAGCGGGACAGGGACAGGCTGGCAGTGCCACTGCACTTCCTACAGCCTGCAGTACCTGCGTGGGGTGCCCGGGCAGCGCCTCTAAGGCTGCTCCTTGCTGCTTCCTGGGAGGAGGAAGTGGTGCCCAGCCCAAGCCCGGGGTGCTGGCACTGCTCAGCTCCCAGCCACTGCTCCCCATCTGCAGCCACAGCCAGCTCTGCACAGAGGAGCTGTGGGGGGACAAGACAAGGAGGGGCTGGGGTGAGCAGCAGGAAGCCCAAGCCAGGGGCTGTGTTGGTCTGTGGGAGAATGAGGCCCAATCCAAGGTTTTTAACGGGCAAAGGAAATGACCTCAGGAGAGGCATGAGGAGCACCCAGGCTCTCAGGCTGTCATCACCACGCCACCAATTCAAGCAGTGTGTGTTCAGAGCATGGCAGGGACCTTCTACAGCAGCCTCAGTTCCTCAGTTGGGGGACAAGCCAGGCTCTGCCCCTTGCAGTGGGAATATTGCTCTGCTGAGCTTCTGGATCCAACTTCAGCTCACCCTGGCTTGGCAGCCAGCAGACCCCACTCCCTTGGGCTAGGATCCATAAGCAGCAGGATTTGTGCCACTTTCAGGGATGTCCCTATTGTATCACTGGACAGAACAAGGCCCATGAGAGGAGTACAGAGAAAAGCACCACAAAGGCAGTAAAAGGAGCATCAGCAAGTTATTTAGACTATTCTGCCAGCTGTCACAGAGCTGCAAGAAAAATATTCTTCACTTGCAAGTTACTGTACATCCTTTGGCAGGGTATGGGCTAAAAATTTCTTTTTGTATTCAAAAAGGTCCTGATCACCAAGTCTTACCCTGGGTGGGCACAGCCTCAGCCTTTTGGTTGCTGTTAGTTGAAACAGGAGCACCCAGCAGCCCCAAAAAGGCCACTTCCAGCTCATGCATTTGACCAAATGTGCTCCCATGACTCTGGCTTTTCACTGGGGAAAGTCAGGCAGGATCCAAATATGTTCAGGTGCCAGGTGAGCTCTCCTGCCTTACCCTGAGCATCACCTGTAAGGCCGCCAATATGACCCCAAATCCCATTTCCCAGCAGTCTCAGTGTCACTTCCTGGGAATGACTTACTTGATCTGATCCAGCAGGACTCCAGCATCTGTGGTGATGGCCTGAGCCTCTCTGAGCTGGCACTGGATGGCATTCCAGGTCTCATCCCGCTCCATCAAACAGCTCTCAGCCACTGCTCGCAGCTTCTGCTCCTGGCACACCTGGCCCTTCATCACCTGCACCTCTTCACACCTCTGCAGCAGAGCACACTGGGGATCAGGCTGGGAGCACTGAACATCTCTTGAGTCCCTGCCATTTTAATGCCTCAGGCAGCCAGAATGTTCCTTTCCAGTGGGAAAGGAAGCTGGATAAAACTTGTATAGTGAGTGTAGGTTCTCTCCACACTAAGCCCAGCCCCATAGTTACAATTCCCCCTTCCTCTCTGTTTACAAAGTTATTTATGAGTCCAAATCTCCCAAAACAACACAAGTCTGTGCACTGATGACTGCACCATAAAAATGCTGGGAAAGAGTAGGGGTTTGATTCCTGCCCTGGCTCCTATAGTTATCAGCTGTATGGGAAACAGACACAAAGGAGCACCAAGGATGAGGAGTGGGTAAGTTGTACTTATGCTGTTTGTACATCAAGCGTGTCCACTCTAAGCTGTGGCTTGAGGTGAAGGAAAAATCACCAGAGGCACAACAAAACCACAGCACTGATGGCTTCCTGCAGGGTGTAGGGCACTGAGGAGCTGGCAGCAGCCTCACCTTGTGCAGCTGGATGGCCAATTCCTGCATCTCTGCCTCCAGCCGGTCGGCGTAGGCCAACTCCAGCGCGTCGCTGGGCGGGCGGGCGCTGCTGTGCCAGCGCGCGATGGCCGACGTCATCTTCCTCTTGGGGCCAAAGAGCCTGGGGATGGAACCAACACGGGTCAAGCCCTGCACCACCTGTCCCTGGGCACAACAGGACACCATGAGCACCTCTGCAGTGCCCTGGTCTCTCCAAGGTACCTCCAGAGGCAGGAGTGTGTTACAGCCGAGCTCACAGGGATGTCAAATTGTGTGGGAGGCAGCCAGAAGAGAGCAGCACTCCCCAGCTAAACCTTCCTGACCAGGCTGGATGTGGTTTGTAGGGGGCAGCTGGGACAGACAGGACAGGACAGACACTCACGTGATGCCAATTTCCTTCAGGTCACTCTCTGTGAGGGTCAGGAAGATCCTGAGATCCACATCTTGCTCCTCAAACACCTGCAGGTACTTCAGGCACCCAATCTCCTCAAGGAATGTTGCCAGGTCCTGCAGCCCAGACAAAAGAAACTTAGTTACATTCTCTCAACAAAAGCATCACCATTCCTCCTAATAATAGATATTTGTTCATGCTGTTGTAACACCTTTCTGGATACCAGCAGCAACCACACCTTCCCGTGGTTCCCTGCCCTTCTCCACAGTCACACACCAGGACTGGCCTCTGCTGCAGCCACACCTCTTCTAACAAGTGCAGAGCAGAGTGACACAGAATCAGCCACCCCAGCCCACCCCACTGCCAGGTTTGACAGCCCACCCACAGGCCTGAAGTGTCTAGGAAATCCCTCCCAGCAACATCTCAGCAAACGGCTCCTCTACAGGAAATGGCTGTTTCACAAGTGTTTAAGTTTGGAATATCAGGTGTTTTGGTAACCCTGGAAAAGCCTCCCACACCTGGCACTGTGACAGAGCCTGCAGGACAGCTCTGTGCTTACCTGGGGCCCTGTGTAGGCTGGGGGCTCAGGAAGGACCAGGTGCTGGCAGCAGCCCCCAGCCTTCCCCAGGCAGTGGCTCCCCTGGCTGTCACTGTTGCTGGAGCGGGCCTTGCCCTTAAAGCTCTTGGCTTGTTTCCGACTCGGGGGGCTGTTGGCATGGTCAGAGTCCTGGAAAACACAAAACCACCCACAGGATGGAAAGGATGATTGTGCAGAGATGGCAGGATCAGGAGGGCTGACAAGTGCAGGTTCCTCCAAGACCTAAAGGCCCTTCTGTACCCCAGAGCTGCCTTGACCCATGTGAGCTGTGAGCGACCTCCAACTTCTTCCCCTTCCTTGGTTTTCCTGTCCCTGGAAGAGCCTTTCCTCACCCAGCCTGGTCCTACAGGCTCCCATGGCAGTAGAGTCTCCCAAGGGTGAAAGCACTGCCCAAGCTGAAGGCAAAGAAAAGAAAATCCACCTCATTGCTTTCCAAGGAGCCTTCACTGCTCACTCCTGGGATTCTGATTAAGCATTCACTGCTGCTGCTGCTGCTGCTCCTGACGGTTCCCAAGCTGTTGCTGGACAAAGCACTATCCTCTGGAAAGGAACAGGAAAAAAATAGTGCAGTACAACTTTGTTACATTCTGGTTTTGTTTTATTACCAGCAAAACATCCCAGAGGTGTAAAGGAAGGTGAGATACAGAGCAAGGCTTCATGTGCAGCACTCAGGACACAAGATGACCCTGAGGCAGAGATTTCACATCTGATCCCCAGCACTCTTCTTTCCCCAGGTCTGTTTGCCACCAGAGACATTTCTGGAAACAGTCAGAAACGTATTCTTCTCACCTCACTCTGTCTTCTCCTCACACTCTTTCAGACTATTTGCACAAACTGATGAAATTACCGCACTGAGCTTTATTTTCTGTAGCTAAACCATCCCAGCCTTCCCTCAGGAGAGACATTCCAATCTCAGCACCTCAGTGGCACAGGAAGGCAAGGCCTGGACTCACTCCCAGTGCATCTCTGAGACAGTGACTTACCCCTGCTGCTGCTGCTGTCCACGTCCAGCTCGTTGATGGGGGAGGTGACGTCCCTGTGCCGGATGACACCTGGCACACAGCTGCCATCGTTGCTGAAGGTGACATAGCCCTGAGGGGGCACCTGCTCTGTGTGCAACAGGAGGGGAGAACAGAGATTAGGATGCAAGTTAGTCAGGGAGGCTCCTGCAGAAAATGTAACCACTTCTGGATCTGAAAAGGACCAAAATGAGAGACTGTGCTCACAACTGACAAGTTTCATTCTAAAAAGCACAGAGAGCACCTGAGGAATGCAGGTTCCTGCAGTTCCCTCACATGACCCCACAGCACATGAACTTCATTTACATGCTTACACTGAAAGAAAGTCAGAGAAAACACCTTACAGCAGAGATGTACCTTAAACAGCAGCTTCCAGCATTCCCTTGCCTCGCTATACTCAAATTATGAAAGGAGAGTAACAGCTCCTTAGGAGAGCAGCCCTGCACATCCTGCAGAACCAACTCCCCCCTGCAGCTCTGCTAAAACACCAGGAGAATCCCCCTGGCATTTAATCTGACAGAATCATTCCAATACAGCATGGGGGATAACACAGACTTGTGTTTAAGAGAATGAACTGAGCTTTGAACACGCTTCCAAGTCCATGATCTTGGTTAGTCCAGGCAACCACTCTGAGAAATACCTGTGACAGACAGCAAAACAAACCTCCTAGCACTGAATCCAGGATGTCTAACTGGGATCATCTTTCTTTTGGTCTATTGCAAAGGTTTTGCAACTTCATTTTTAGAAGCATTTCAAACATCAGGGAAGGCACAACTCACAAGTTCACTCTTATGATCAGTGATTTTTTTGGTTGCTGTCAGCACCTCCCTGTCATCAGTTTCAGAAGGGGTCTCAAACTTTTGAGCCTGCCCAAAAAGGGAAACTGAACTGTTCTCAAGAGTCAAGGGAACAGCAGTTGAGGTGAGAGCAGAAAAGTATCTCACTCATCAATATCCAGCCCTGACAACAGAGTTCAGGGGGTTTTCTTTTTAACCCAGACACTGGACAGTGAACACCTCCATACAAAGCTATTTTTGTCCTGTATGAACCCCACATGAATCCCAACAAATCAAAAACAGACAGCAGGAACAGCTGCAGTGCACTTGAGGTCTCAGGGGACTGTCCCTCAGGCTCCCAACTCTCCTCACCATAGCCAGACTGCTTCCTTCCCCCAAGGCCAATTGCTGTGATCTTGGCCAAGGCCTGGGGCCCTTCATGGATGCTGGGACCCTTGGTCCTACGAGCAGGTCTCTGTCTCTGGGGAGCAGAACATGATTCATCTGAAGAACTCAGCTCCTCATAGTTGCCTGTAGTTCAAACACAGGTTGTTAGCAGCACAGGAAGTCATTTGCCTGTTTTACTTGCTACTGGTCCTATAAGTGCAGTGGAAAGAAAAAGAGAAATGTTAAAGATGGAAGGTGGAACAGCTGGAACAGCTAACCTAGGTCAGAAAGGGGCCAGCAGACAGGAGTTGTTGGATTCATGCCTCTTTCATCCTCAGAAATGCTGGAATTACCAGGATAGACCAGGTAGCACCACCCCATCTACACAGTATAACATACTTTTAACCTCACTTCAGGTTCATTTTAAAATATACAGGGTCAAACATCTGTTACCTGGACCTCTGCAGAAGACCTTGGGCACTGGGGCTGCGTGCAGATCTATCAGCCCCACAATCTTGGTGTGGCCATACTTCATGGCCAGGGTCCGTGCTGTGGCCCCAGTGTTATCTCTGACATCTGCCTTCACTCCCTGCAGAAAAAACACCTGGTTAAGTGCACATGGCAAAGGGCAGTGTAAAAAATATACATGTATTTCAAAAAATCCATCAGAATTGTCTTAGCTCCTCCATCAGCAATACAGGCTCACCTCTGACAGACAGTTCAAGCTGCACTAATGCCCTGAATGCCTTTCTAGTTATCTCCAGTTTCTCCAGTTCCTGAATGCCAAATAACCCAGGGCTCTGGTGCATTGCCACTGGGAACACGTTTGTTTGATCTGAAGTGTTTTGCACTGCTGCCTCCTTCTGGCAGTAAGCTGGACCAGTCAGAGGGGATTTAAACCAAACTGTGTAAGAGCCCTGCATGCTCATGAGCTTTTGGATGCAGATGTCCAGTAGCCTGAGCATGCAAGTCTGTAAACACAATAGAAAAATTACAGCTTCAGTTGTTTTCTAATTCAGTCATTATTCAGTTATATCTGGACAGACAGACCTCACTCCTATTCCTGCAAGGCTAGTGTAAAATCATGGTACCAGCCTGCAGAAAGCAGAAACTTGGAACACACTCCTGAAAGTCAGGATTTCAGAGGTGACTGTCATCAAGGAGCAAACATAACACTGCCAAAAAAAGCATGGTGTCAAATTTGTGGTAGTTCCTCTGAGGGCTGGAACCAGACTTTCAGCTCCCCAGAGAACTGTCAGGACACTCACATGATTGAGAAGGTACTGAACAATTATCTCATGGCCAGAAGCAGCTGCTTCCATCAGAGGTGTGTACCCATACACTGGCTCCCTGGGGAGAGAACATACACATGGACAGGTGTAACACCTCATGTTTTGCCATTCCCTAACAGAGCATTTCCACCCCTCAACCTTTGCTGATCACAGACTCTATGATGTATTGGCTGTCCTGTTGTAGAACTGACTCTCTGCAGAGATTCAGTGTTCCTAAACTGGCTGCACAGCAACAAATCGCTCTTCCAGCTGCAGATCTGCCTTTAAGAGCCCAAATCACTTTTGCAGGAGCTAATAAAGTAAGAACCTCTTGTTGCCCTCAGGCAATTCCATGTGCATAAATGTGTGCTGGTCCCCAAGGCATGGGAATGCAGGGCACACTTCAAAAACCAACCTGAACTCAAGAGTATATATATAAAAAAAAAATCAATAAAAAGACTTATGAAGTGCACTTGAGTTCAGAAGGTGACAGTGTTTAGCTGACAATTAAACAAGCAGTAAATCTAATTTCCCTTGATCTTAGTTTAATAAACAGTGACAACATGGGCAGACTTCAATTCAGTTTGCAGGACACCTGTCCCTGTATTAGCTGTGCCACATCCTCAGGTACAGGGGGAAGACAAAAGCAGGAGTGTGTTCATCTGCCACCTGCTGCTTTCATACTGAATGACAAATGACAATGAAATGACAATGAAATTATTGCCAGCCAGGGATCTATGTACATGGAACTCTAATCATCATTCTGTTCTTTCTGAGGCCTGCCTTTTACAGCTTTCCCAAAACCCTCTGATTTGAAGGACTCCCACATGAAATGACAGATTCCTCCTTACTTGCAGTTGGCATTTGCCCCATTCTCCAGTAAGAATTTGACCATCTGCTGGTGCCCAGCACTGGTGCAGTGGAACAAGGCAGTCCAGCCATGGATGTCCTTCATCTCCAGCTCTGCCCCTTGCTGCAAGAGAACAGACAATACTTACTGCATCTGTAAGCCACTGCCCTTTTATGCTGGGACACGAGGAGTTTAAATTAAATCCCACCACAAAGCAGCTCTCACAACAGAACACAAAGTGGCAGCTTGTGGATAATCCCACCCTGAGCATTTACACCACGTGCTGTGGCTTTACCTGTGTTTTATGGGATACACACCTGGAGGAGGAAGTAAGCCACACTCTCATTGCCACAGCTGGAGGCCAGCATGAGGGGAGTCTGCCCTTCTGGGGTGGGGATGTTCACGTTCACTCCTGCTTCCAGCAGCAGGTGCACGATGTTGTCGTGGCCGATGTAGGAAGCGTACATGAGCGGGGTCCAGCCCCCACAGTTCCTCTGGTTCAAATCCAGGTCCCCTCTAAGGAACAGAGGAAAGAAATCACATCAACTACTGTGCTGCAGCTGTGGAGCACAGCTGGCTTCTGCAGACTCTTGTTATCATCCAGCACTGAAGCCTGCATGGGAATGTCTACCAGCCCCAACACAACCTCCCCCAGACTGCAGAATCACAGAACGCTTTAGGGACCTTAAAGACCACCTCATTCCACCCCCTACTAAAACACTAATGAGGTCAATTTTATCAGCAGATTGGCCCCTGGAAACTTTGTGCCAAGAACCCTTTGGGAGTCCCAGTGACGTGTCCCTGTTGCCCCAACCAGTGAGGCAC
>JAHXMQ010009721.1:13394586-13405769 GCA_020466415.1 Ammodramus savannarum pratensis | reverse complement strand
GCACTGGAGACTGACTGCAGATCTCCAGGCTGGGAGCAAAATGTGTCCAAACCCACCTGCCCCCCTCACCTTGTGTGTCACTCCTTGCTGTGAGGGTTAACCTGTACCCACTGCTGCCTGAGGAGCTGGGAATCATCCCAGCCCTGTGGCTCCATGCTGGGCAGCTGCACAGCTTGGGAAAATGGGGAGCACCACACAGAGGGAAAATGACAACAGCTCACAGCTCCACATCAGGGCTGCACATTGCCTTCTGCTCTCTGAGGTGCCTACAAACCATGGCCATGCACACAGAGGGAGATCTGACTCCAGAGGTGCAGTGAGTCACAGCCTGTTCATCACAGCATCCTCCCTGATTGCTGCTGTGTGCAGCCTGTCCCAGCTGGAGTCACATTTGCTGCAAGGAGGCACCACAGGCTCCTGCTGGCAGCTGTGTGAGCCCAGCTGAACTGAGCCCAGCAAACCAAGTGACAACATCCCAGCTGTCCCTGTGCCATGCAGGGCACTCCTCTGTTTGCTGCCTGCCCCAGCACACACAGGAACACCCCAGGGCCATTCCCCTACAGGGAAACATGGGGTTTGTGGGCTGGGGGTGACAATAATGCTCCATGGAAAATCTGATTTATCTTCTCCTTATAGTTCAGTGCTCAGGGGAAATCCCAGCCCCTCTGGATGCTGGGAGAGTCCCAGGGTTTGCTGCAGCCCTTCTCCATGCTGGGGTCTGCATCCTGAGAGTCTCCCAAGGTTTGCTGCAGACCCTCTGGATGCTGAGAGAGTCCCAGGGTTTTCTGCAGCCCCTCTGCATCCTGGGGTCTGTCCTGGGAGTCCCCCAGGGTTTGCTGCAGGACCTGACCCTGCTGCTCCCACAGTTGCTGGTTCAGAGAGCTGCTCCTGGCTTGCACAATGCAGGATCCAAGTCCAGGCAGTGGCAGATGCTGGAGTTCCCCCAGGTGTGAGCAGGTTTGTGTCCATGGGATGTGTGCACTGCTGCCACTGAGGGAGGAGCAGCACCCTGCACTCCTCCTGGGAGCATTCTCTCCATGGCATCTTGAACTGTCCTATTCCATCAGCTCTCCTTATCTGACATCTTGATTCTCTTTTCTATTCAGAATCTCTCTCAGTTTTGTCTTCTTTTAGCAGCTCCCTGCAGCTTTCTCCTTTTTGAGGTAGTAATTCCCAATTTTGCACTTTATGTTGAGCCTTCTACAGAGTAAAATTGCAGTTAAACTCAAGAGTCATTTGTAGGCTGGGCAAAAATGGGGTTCTGTTGTCATCTAAGGATGTCAGGTGTAATCACCCCCAAATTTATATCATTTAATGTTGCATAAATTACAGCAAAAGTCTCCAAAGCCTGAAGACAGATGTATGCAGAAATCTTTTAATTCCATCTCCACTTCCTGTGTTATCAGAAACTGCTGCATAGAGGCCACTGCTTTTTATATAAAGACATAAAATCCTTTTAGTGATCTGCCTTGATACAACAGGGGGTTTTTGGTGAGCTGTGGATGAGTTAGGAGCTTTTTCCTACCACTAACTCAGCTCAAACTGCGTGGGACAAAGGGGACCTGTCATCTTTTGTGCTTTGGGAAGTAGAAAAAACAGAGATTTGCCAGGATATATTTTAAAGCTTTGTTTCCATGCTAAAAACAGCACAGATTGGATTGTTCTGAATTGGAACAATCCATATTTGGCATGGAGGAAGCTGGTGATGGCAGGAAATGAACAATTGGTGAGATGGGATGGACACAGCAGGGCTGGAAATAGGATCCAGTGTGGAGTGGGTTGTGTGGCTGCAGCAGCAGGGCTGAGTCACCCAGGCAGCCCCCAGGAGCTTCTCCTGCTCCCAGCTCTGCTCTCCCCATTCCCAACACTCCCAGGCTCCCTCCCCAGCAAGGGACACTGTGTGCTCCCATCAGGAAATTCTTGAGGTTTGCCTGGGTTTCCTGTGAGATTCAATCCATCCTGGCATATCAGAAAGGGTCTGAGCTCTCTAAAGGAAAAAGAATTCATTCACCACATGGAAAAAAAACAAGATTTTGTTCTCTGTGTACCAAAGCAGAGGAAGAAATGTGTCAGTTCATGGGTTTTTTTGGGTTGGAAGGACTTCTCAAGATGATCTAGAGCAGCTTCTCTGCTCTAACAGGAGGTTTGAGCTGCTTTTTGAGTATCTCCATGGATGGAGACTCCTAAACTTCTCTTAGCAGCCTTGTCCCAGTGTTTGACTGCCCCCACATAATAAAAGGTTTCTTGGCTCAGATAGAATTTCCTGTTTCTTAATGTGCCCATTGCCTCTTGTCCTGCCAGAGCCATCATGCTGGAATGAGGTGGCTCTGGAAATAGCAGAAATAGTCCCTGACTGGAACTAGAATCACAGAATCAGTAATGTTGGAGAGAAACTCCAAGATCATTGAGTCCAGTGCTAATTACTGTCAGCTTTACCCCTCCTACCCTCTCCTGAGCAATGGGGCTTAAAGGGGGTGACTGCATGGGTTGGGATCTCATCTTCTCCTGAGGGATGCACCCTGAGCTTTGCCCTTCCTCCTCCCTCCCCGTACCTCCAGCCAGGTTTGATGGGGTTCTCTTTGTTCTTGTGACACCAGCCAGGTTTGATGGGATTCTCTTTGCTCCTGTGACCATGATCCAGGTTTGATGGGGCTCTCTTTGCTCCTGTGACCATGATCCAGGTTTGATGGGATTCTCTTTGCTCCTGCAGGAAGAGTTGGCACACGGATCGTGGGATCAATGCAAGGTGGAGACACGGAGGAGGATGTGAGTAACCATCTCATGTGTCTGCAGAGCTTCTCTGACAGAGCTTTAGATTCCAGCCCTTTCCTCAGTTGGAGAGATTTTACCTGCTGAATCCTAACACCCCAGGCCTGCTTTTCCCCTCCTTTCCAATGGCTGACTCCTTTCCTTGGCATAGACACATTTTTCCTTTGTTCTTGGAGTCTGTGTGCTCCATGTGCTTTCACCCCATCCTGCAGTGCAGAACTAGTGGCACACAGGCTGCAGGAATGCTCTGGTGAGCTGTGGGGTAGATTTCTAGGAAGAGGGACCAGTACAGTGCAGCTGGAGTTAATAGATGGATCTAAATCCCCTTCATTGCTCCAGAGTCACTCCTTGGAGCCCTGTGCTGGCAGCATCAGTGCCCTGGAGGATGGGGCAGGGATGAGAGCAGGACTGGGAGCTGTGCCCTTGGGATTCCTGCTGCCCCAGGGCTCCTGGCCTTGCCCTTGGTTGTGGTTTCCATGTGAGTGGGCACACACAGCTTTTTAAAAGGCACAGGAGGCATTTGCTCTGTGTCTGTGCCCAGCCTTTGGCACCCATGGGCAGCATTTCTGTGCCTCTGGGCACACCTGAGTGGCCACATCTGCACCAGAGCCAGCTGCTGGGATGTGCTTGGCATTTGCAGTTAGCTCTCCCCACCATCCCAAAAAGCTGCTGCCATGGCAGGGGCAGTGGGGCTGTTCTCTCCAGTGATGCTGGAACACTTTTAGTACAGCTGTGGTGCCTGAGGGATTGTGTTTGAGCCTGTGCTGCTGTTAATAATTCCCAGTGTGGGTGGAACCTTTCTGTCTCAGTCCAGCAGACACCCCTCAAGGAGGGGAGCTCAGACATCTCTGGGAATCCCAGAACAGTTTGAGGTGGAAGGGACCTTAAAACCCATCTTGTCCCACCCAGAGACCCATGCCACTAGACCAGGCTGCTCCAAGCCCCATCCAGCCTGACTTAAAACAGGTCAGGGGTGGGGCAGCCACAGCTTTTGGGGCACCCTCTCCTTGTGTCTTGGAGAGAACTTGCAGCCCTTGCTCTGCTCTTTGCTCCTGCCAGAATGGGTTGTTGCCTCCTGCACATCCAGCCCCATTTCTGGGAAGGGCAGAGTGCTGTGCTGTGGGTGAAGATGTTGTCACTGTAGTCCCAGTGCTGCCTGATTGTCCTTGGCCACGTTAGTGACAGGTTTGGATGGTCACCCTCTGTGATTTCTGTTCCCTGCTGGCAGCTCTGTCCCTGCTGGCACAGCCCCAGCACATCAGGGATGGAAAGCCAAGGCCTTCAGCCTGTGACTTCCCTCAGCTGCAGCCTCTGCAGTTGTCCCATGGCTCTGCCCTCTGCCTGCAGCTTCTCAGAGCTCAGGGATCTCTGCAGGCTCTGCTGGTGTGTCCCAGCCCAGGGACTGAGGCTGCTTTGAGCCCCTCCAGGAGCTCCTGGAGTCAGGAAGAGCCAGTGCTGTGTGCCCAGCCCCTGTCTGGTGTGATACCTGAGCTGTGCCTGCCTTTGCTGCCTTCTCCCTGCTCCATCCTGGGTACTTTCTGGTCTCTTTTATGTTCTTGTACTTTTTTTTTCCTGCTCTGCCTCTGGTGTTCCTCCACTCTGGCTCTCCAGGGGACCCCAGCCCCGGCACGGCCTGGCCGGCGCAAGGCTCAGGTGGGTTCCTCTCCTGGATTCCTCTCCTGGGATTCATTCTCTTCCACTTCCCTCCACTCTGTGGGCTCACAGCAGCTGGCACCTCAATGTTGAACAGCCCAGAGCCAGCAGAAGTCAGGGAATTTGTTTCATCAGCCCTGTGGGTGGGGAAGGAGGTTTGCAATCCATTGGGAGCGCAGGGGAAGCCAGCACTGCCATCCCATCCCTCACATGGGGCTGGCAAAGGACAGAGCTGAGCTGGTCATGGACTCCTGTCCCCTGTCCTGCAGGACGACTCAGGGGATAGTGAGATTGACCTGGATGAAGATGAAGATGAGGAGGAGGAGGATGATCTGGAAGATGACAGCATGGAAATCACCCCAGGCAAATCCAGTCTCCGAGCCAGGAAGCCAGAGCCACTGGAGCAAAGTGATAATGACTTCTGACCCTTCAGGAGCAGGAGGCCTCTTGAAGCACCACTTTTGGAGAGGCCAGGAGCTAATACCTGCTGTCTGAAAAGTGTGTGTCAGTGTGAACTCAGGAGTTGGTAAATAATGTTCATTAAACCTGAAAATTAAACTTGGATTGCCAGGTTTGTGAATCTCAAAGCATGAGCTGTTTACCCATAATGAGAATCACAGTAATGTGCACTTATTTCCATAATTGCACTAAACTGGCTCTTGTGCACTGCAGTGCCAGAAGCCTCACTCCAGTGAGCATCATGTGCCTGATTTCCCTGCATTTTATTATGTCCAAATAGATTTCTTTGGCTTAATAAAACTGGATGAAAAGCTGCTCTGGGAATGCATCTCAATTGGTTTTAAATCTGGCTTAAATCTATTTATCCTAAACATATCCTTTACTTAATCAAGGGCTTGTCTGCACAAAGAGCAGCGCCAGAGAGACTGAAGGAGTGGAGTTAAAACAGGAGAAATCTCCAGGGAGACCTTGCAGGGCCTGAAGGGGCTCCAGGAGAGCTGGAGAGGGACTGAGGACAAGGGATGGAGGGACAGGACACAGGGAATGGCTCCCACTGCCAGAGGGCAGGGATGGATGGGATATTGGGAATGAGGAATTGTTCCCTGTGAGGGTGGGCAGGCCCTGGCACAGGGTGCCCAGAGCAGCTGTGGCTGCCCCTGGATCCCTGGCAGTGCCCAAGGCCAGGCTGGGCAGGGCTGGGAGCAGCCTGGGACAGTGGGAGGTGTCCCTGCCATGGCAGGGCTGGGAATTGATGAGCTCTGAGATTCCTTCCAATCCAAACCATTCTGTGATGATCTCACCCCCGAGAGCAGGGCTGCAGTTTGAGTCACAGTTTTCTATTTCCTGTAGATGAAAAAGTGACTGCACAGCTGGTGTGCACAGAGCCAGAGCCTCTCTCTCCAGGCAGCAGTGCCACCTAGCCTCCAGCACAGCACAGCCAGCAGGCAGGTGGCAGAGCCCTGCTGGTGCCAGGCAGCAGCAGCAGCCCCTGTGCCAGTGACCTGAGCTCTCAGCCCGGGCAGAGGAGCACAGCCCATCCCAAATGTCCTGCAGTGCAAGAGTAAGGCTGCACAAGGCATCTTCTCATCCAGAAATGAATTTATTCCCAAGCATTTACACCTCCAGAGCTCAGCCCAGGGTCTGTGGATCAGCCCCCAGGTCCCTGCAGCAGCCACTGGCTGCCCTGAGTGTGGCAGAGTGTCCTGGCTGGGGACAGGGGACAGTAGCTTCAGGGGCTCTGAGGGTTCACAGTTTGGCTGCTGGGTCACCTGCAAACCTGGCACCTCTGGGAGTCACTGGGTCCCTGCCACATGGACAAAGACACCACCTCTGCTCTCCTGGTCAAAAGGTGACCTGCTAGGGACAGACCCTGCAGCTGGGACATTGGAGGATGCATCCCAAAGTCACAGAACACTGTGAGAGCAGCAGGAGGTCCAAGAGCTCCAGCCTGAAGCTGAGAGGCAGCAGTTTGAGCTGAGGCAGTCCTGGTGTAGCACCAAGATGTACTGGAGACATCCCACCCTCAGGCAGTGCAGTTCCTCTTCCATTCCCTTTCTTACTCCTCCATTTTCCTGAGGACTCTATTTTCCAAGATGGTTCCACTCCTGTGCCTTGGGTTACCTCTTCTTGTTAGAGAACAGCTCTGCCAAACACTGCAGGTGTGTCTGGCCAGCACCAGCCTGTTACTGAGGGCACAGCACCAGCCAGGACCTGCTGGAGTGCCAGGTGCACAGCATCACTCCCATGTGAGCAAGGCAGCAGCAAATTTCTGTGTCCAGCTGGGACTTCAGGGGACCCTGCTGGACTGGGCTGGTTTTAGCCAGGGGTGACAAACCACAGGAGGAGTTGCTGCCACCAGCAGATAAATCCCCCACAGAAACAAGGTCTGGCTGTGGCATCTGCCCCTCCTCACTCCTTTTTGCATTTCCCCCATTTTCTGAAGCTCCCCCAAGGCCTGGATGAACACAGACGTGGGCACACACATCCCTCAGCTTTCAACATGAGTCTTGACCCTCCTGCACTCCTGATCTGACACCCTCGGTCCTCCTGGGCCGTTCCAGGAGCTCAGGAGCTGTCCTTGCCCAGTTCCCATCCCTGAGATGGGCACTCTGCAGTCACCCAGGGCAGGGACACCCCAGTCCCCTCTCTGCAGCCGGGTCCCTCACACATCCACGACGCAGTCGGGCGCGTTGCTCTGGATGGTGTCCGCGATCATCCTGGCTCCCGAGTGCCCGATGAGGTTCCCCTGCAGGCTGGGGGAGAGAGAGCTCAGGCTGGGGCATGAGGCACAGCAGGATCCTTGGGGACACCAGATGCTGCCCAGCTTTGCACCAGCATCTGGTGTCACCCTGATTTTTAAAGGTTATCTAAGCCTTCTGGTATTTACGTTCTTGTAACGAACTTTCTCACACATTTTCTGTAAATAACTTATTGGTTTGCATTCTTTTATGGAAGACGAGAAATTTGATGGATTGTTGGTTTGTCCAGTGTCATTGGACAGGTGGCACTGTCATCCTCCAATCCACTGGCACTTTTGGGAATCTATAAATGTTGGAGTCAGAAAAGAAACTTTCCTTTTTCACCGTGAGAACAGCAGTGTGTGCACTTTGTGTTGTTTTGTGTCCTCTGGTGACAATCTGGCATCACCTGTGCCCACCCCACCCCTGCTGGTTGGAGAGCCCTGAGGCAGCCAAGGGAGGAGCTGCTCACAGCCCTGGGCAGCTGGAGGGGCTGAGCCCCTTCTCCCCTGGCTTTGGAGAGGATTTCTCTTTTGAGGTGGTTCTTTGGCCCAGAGGCATCCCTGGGGGGAGCTGAGGGTCCAGAGCTGTGTGGGGATGGTGGTTGTCACACTGGGAGGAGCATGGGATGTCCCTGCCCTGTGGGACAGCCAGGAGAGGGCAGGGCTGGCAGGGAGAAGGTCCCTGCAGGGTTCCATGCTCTCCCCATCCCTGCCTTCCCTGCAGCAGCCACTTACTTGACATAGGTGAGGCCGTGGTTGCCCTTGAGGGCCGTGGCGATGCAGATGGCTCCGTCCATGCCCAGCGCGTTTTCCTGCAGGCTGCGGGAGGCGGGAGGGTCAGACAGGGGCAGCGCGTGTGGAGGGAATGCAGGCACTGAGCCACCTGCTCAGGGTCTGCCCTTCTGGGAGCCCTGGCTTGGCCATCCCCGCTGTTCCCAAGGGAATGCCTGCCCTGGCTGGCTGGGGATGCGATACTCACTTGAGCCAGCGGAGGCTGCGGTTCACCTTGAGCGCGTTGGCCACGGCCTTGGCCCCTGCTGGGCCCAGGGAGTTCCCCCGCAGGCTGCAAACACAGGAGGGTGAGGAAGGAAGGACAGCCCAACAGCCCAAGGGGCACAGACCGGAGGATGGACAGGGAGAAGTGAGCACACCCAGGGACAGCTCTGGGAGATCACCATGCATGGGTAGGAGCAGAGCTGAGCCAAGGGCTCTCAGACACCCAGGGACCAGTGGCACAGCCCTGGGTGCTTGGTGGCCCCACTTACTCCAGGACCTGCAGGCTCTTGTTGACCATCAAGGCTTCTGCCAGGGCTTGGGCACCGGCCGTGCCTACTGAAGCCACCTGCAGGCTGCAAGGGAACAGGGACCTTCAGCACTGTCCTGAGGTGGCCATGGGGTGTTAATGAGGGTAACTGGGCTGTGACAGCAGGGCCCTGCTGCAGCCTGGGTACTCACTGCAGGTCTGCCAGCGTGCTGTTGACCTTCAGTGCAGCCGAGAGCGCGGCCATGCCCTCGTCTCCAATGGCGTTCTCCTGCAGGCTGGGACAGAAGGGCTGGGTGTGCCCCTGGCCTGGAACCGGGGCAGGGACAGGGACAGGGACAGGGATAGGGACAGGGACAGGGACAGCACAGGGCCCAGCATCCCCAAATAGCTTGGGAGAGCTCCTGGAGCACAAGGCATTTAAAGTATCCCCAGCCAGGGGACACAGCAGATTTGCAGGGCCTAAAGGGACTCCAGGAGAGCTGCAGAGGGACCTGGGACAAGGATCTGCACAGATTCATTCCAAGATGTGGCTGAATGAATATATGGTCCAAAGGGAAAAAGATAAAGACAGAAAAGTTCCTCACAGCTGGAGGAGGGATCAAAGCTGCTTTCAGTATCTCAGAGCAGTTGTGGAAACAACCAGGCACAGGAGGGAATGGCTGCCCACTGCCAGAGGGCAGGGTTAGATGGGATAGTGGGAAGAATGAGGTGGGGAGGCCCTGGCACAGGGTGCCCAGAGCAGCTGTGGCTGCCCCTGGATCCCTGGCAGTGCCCAAGGCCAGGCTGGGCAGGGCTTGGAGCAGCCTGGGACAGTGGGAGGTGTTCCTGCCATGGCAGGGGTGGCACAGGATGATCTATCAATAGCACCCAGGACCCCTCCACCAGTGTTCCCACTTACTCGAGGCTGACCAGGCTGCTGTTGGACTGTAGTGCTTGTGCCAGGGCCGTGGCTGTTTTGGCCTGGATGAAATTCCACTGCAAGCTGCAAGCAGGAGACAATGAGAGGTGGAGCCTTGGGCTGTGAGTGTGCCCTGATCCAGCCAGGCTCCACAGCCACCCACAGCCACCCAGGGATGTGCAGGACCCCGTGGGCCCATCCAGGCTGTCACAGCACAGCTCCCAGGGTGCCATGTCCCAGCCTGGCAGGGTTGGGGGCCAGGAGCAGTGTCCCTGCCCGTGTCCATGCCGGGGTTTGAGGGCCAGGGACACTCACTGGAGGGAGGTGAGAGCCCGGTTCTCTCCGATGGCCGAGGCGATGGCCTGGCCCCCGTCGTCACACAGCAGGTTGGCCGCCAGGCTGCAGGGACACAGGGCTCAGGTCACACAGGAGAAGCTGAGGACAGCTCCAGGGACAGCATGGGGTGCTCTGGGTGCCCTCCTGGGGCCTCCATGGGACTTACTCCAGCTTTCTGAGGGTGCTGTTGCTGCGCAGGGCACAGGCGATGGCCGGGCCCCCTTCCCTGCTGATGGAGTTCTCCCTGAGGCTGGGGAGAGACACGGGGCTGGGGAGGGGCAGCCATGGCAGGGCAGGGGCAGCTGCTCCCCTGAGCCCCTTCCCCTCCTGCTGTGGGCTGAGGCCATGGACTGAGCAGAGCAGTTTGTCTGAGACCACTCCCATCAGCTCCTGCAGCTCCATTCCCTGTGTTCCCTGTGGGCCCATCAGGGTTTTTGCCAGCCTCCCAGCCCTGCTGCCATCCTGTCATTCCAAGATGTGGCTGAATGAATATTGTCCCAAAGGGAGAAAGATAAAGACACAGAGAAGTTCCTCACAGCTGGAGGAGGGACCAAAGCTGCTTTCAAGCATCTCAGAGCTGGCAAACCAGGCTGCTGAGAAGCTTCCAGGTGCCAGCCCAGCCTTTGGCCAGGGTGGCTGCAGGGACTGTCACTCACTTGAGGCTGAGGAGTCCCCTGTTGGAGCAGAGAGCTGCTGTCAGCGCCGTCACCCCTGCACTGCTGATGGAGTTGCTCTGGAGACTGAGACAAACAGGGGAGGTGTGAGGATGGGCCAGTCCTGGCATCACAGGGCCATGGCTGGGGTGGGGCAGCCCAGGCAGAAGGAGCAGCCCTGGGAGCATCCAGGGTGGGATCAGCCATTCCTGCTGGCCACAGCAGCCCCATCCCCAGCAAGCACAGGGGACAGAGTTTGCAGCACTTTGGGCCACCCTTGTCCCCACCTGTCACCGTGGCTGCTGGCTCAGCTGGGCACGAGGCTCCCATGGGTTTGGGATCCTGGTCACAGGGACAGAACCAGGGCACAGCCACTCATCAGCAGGAGCCACCAGCCCCCCTGTCCAGGGGCTGTTCCCATGGGGAGTGAAGGTGGCACCATTCCAGCCTGACTCTGCCCCAGCCCATTCCCTCCCTCCTCAGCCAATTCCCATCACTTTTGAGAGAGAGGACACCCAAAGCTACTGATTTCCTCCAAGAATAAAAAGTCATCACTGGGTTTTAGGATTGATTCTGTCAGTGCCCCTTGGTGCAGGCAGGGCCAGCCTGGCTGCTGCTGGAGCTGCCACATCGTGTCCAGCCTGCACATCCCGGGAATGTGCAGTGATACAGACATGGGGAGGGCCTGAGGGCTTGAGGGGTGGCAGATTTTGCTGGCAGGACGAGGCTGAGCTCTGCTGTCAAGGAGTCCAGGCAGGGAGGGAGAACTTACTCCAGGCATTGCAGGCTGTGGTTCACCCTCAGAGCTTCAGCCAGGGCAATGGAGCCGCTGTCTCCCACCGAGTTGCTTGAGAGTCTGAGACAGAAGAGGAAGTGTCACAGACATCTTTTATGGAAAATCCTTTCCTTAGG
>JAHXMQ010009721.1:13367225-13383851 GCA_020466415.1 Ammodramus savannarum pratensis | reverse complement strand
GGGACCTCCAGCCACCACTTTGGGCCAGTCTCGCTCTGTGCCCGCCCCAGGCTGTGCCCTGTAAAGGGTTAAATCCTTTTCTCTGGTCTGTTGGTAATTTCCCCGTCCGGAGGAGGGTTTCAAGAGGAGCTGGCACCTGGTAATTCCCAGCAGCCAATCTGTAGCTGAAATCCCTCACATCCAAAATGACTGTGCAGAAACCCCGGTCAGGGCTGTACCTCCTCCTGCTTTCACAATTCATCATTGATCTGAATTACACATCTGAAATATCTCTTCGCCGCTGTGTGTTACACATGCTTCACGGATTTTCTGGGTCATTTACCAGACTCAACCCCAAATTTCTCAATGTATTTATTCACTAAACCCAACCCACAGAGTTCCTGGCAGTGTGGGTTTGCTGCAGCCGCTCCGGAGCTGGCAGGAGAGGTGAGGAAAGGTCCAGGGTGACTCTGTTTGTTGATTCGAGCGGTTGCTTGGCAGGAGGGTGCTCGGGGACAGCTCCTCGGCTCACACCTGCACACAGTCACCTGCCTGGGGACAGCAAACCTGGGGATAACGAACGGTCCCAGCTCCAGAGGGAGCAGCAGGACCAGCATAAGGAACAGCCTGGCTTCCACACCAAGGAAACCTTACCAGCCTGGGATGCCCGGGGGGACCCTGGGGAGTAAGGGACACAACCCCTGGCCACCTCCCAGAGGTGATGCGGTGTTTGTTGTGTTTTAAACGGGTTTCCTGAGCAAGGAGCAGGCGGCTGGGCCAAGGGATAGGATGGGATTGGGGATGGGATAGGACTGGGGAAGGGGATGGGGATGTGATTAAGGATTGGGGAAGGGATGGGGGCGGAGCCTCACGCCTGAGATGGGCGTGGCTTGTCGTTTGTGGGCGTGGTTTTATTGTGATTGACATCTGAGCCCCGCCCGGACGGGCGTGGCCGAGAGCAGTCGGGTGAAGCCGAACACAATCGGGCCACGCCGAACAGACGAACGCACGCAGCTCCCGCTCAGCCGAACCGAGCCGAACGGAGCCGGGAGGAGCCGATTGGACCCGAACCGAGCCGGGCAGAGCCGATTGGAGCCGAGGTGAGGAGCCGTATGAGGGAAGACGCTCCGGGTGCCCCGCACCGGCGATGGCTCCTCAGCCGCCTCGCTCCCTGCCCGCTCCCTGCTCTTTGGGACCGGCGATGGCCCCGCAGCCGCCCCGCTCCCTGCCCTCTTCCCTCTCTCCCTCCCTCCTGGGACCCGTGCGACCTCGCTTCGTCTCGCCCTGCCAGAGCCTCGGGACCGCCCGCGCTGCTGCATGGCCGGGAAGAAGCTGATCGTGGTGTTCGGGGCCACCGGTGAGTGCCCGGGAGAGGCCCGGGCTGTGCCCTGAGGCCGTCGGCGAGGGCCGGAGGTGTCGGTGTCGGTGATGCCCGAGGGGCCGGGGGTGAGGAGGGTGAGCGGCGCGGGCAGCGAGCGGCGCTCGGCGCTTGTGGCGGTCGGGCCGCTCCGTCCCGCGGCCCCAGCGCATCCCGGAGCCCCGGGGCCCGCCCTGAGCGGCTGCTCCCGGCTGCAGGGGCCCAGGGCGGCGGCGTGGCCCGGGCGCTGCTGGACGATGGGAGCTTCAAGGTGCGCGCCGTGACGCGGAGCCCCAGGAAGAAGGAGGCGGAGGAGCTGAGGCGCAGGGGAGCCGAGCTGGTGAAGGCAGATCAGGACGATGAGGCCTCGCTGGAGCGGGCCTTGGCCGGTGCCTACGGAGCCTTTATTGTCACCAACTTCTGGGAGCACTGCAGCAAGGAGAAGGAAATCGAGCAGGTACCTGTCCTGACATTAACTGGGACCACGTGCGGAATGATCTGGCAGTGGGGAAAGTAGGGACAGCTCTTGGAGCATCCATGGCAGCCTTGATGTTTTGAATAGCCAGTCCAGAAGACCCCAAGGCCTCCCAAATAACAGGTCCCAGTTCTTGCAAAGCCAGGACTTGTTCTCTGTTCCCTCACAGTTGCATGGCTCCAGGGTCTGGTGCCTTCAGGACCTGATAAATTTGTTATGGAGAGCACTTCCCGGGAGCTGGAGTAGCAGGAGTGGGAACACTTGGCTCCTCAGAGCCTGCAGGGGCAGAGCTGGGACAGTCACTGCCTGCAGACCTGTAGTTCTCTGTGCTTGCAGCTTTGGGGCCAAAACCCTGCAGTATCAGAAATCCCAAGGGTGGTGCTCATGCCAGTACAGATACTGCAAGGTGGCAGAGTGGCCACGCCTGGATGGCAACAAACAAAAGATAAAATAGTTTAGGGCAGGTATGTCGGCCAGGCAGGTTCTTTATGCTGGTCCTTGCATGTTTGGTGGAGCAGCAAGCTCCAAAGCTGGAGGGTGTGTGGTCTTTCTGAAGTAGGATGTGGTAAGGAGAGAATTCAGCTCCACCTGGACAGCTCACTGTGCTCCCAGCTGAGCGCTGGTGGGAGTTGGATCCTCCCCAGAGGGAAGGGGGGTGTGGGGATGATGGGGTGTCCCACTCCTCTGTTCATGGCTGGTTCCCCCTTGGCCAGGGACGGCGTCTGGCCGATCTGTCCAAGCGCCAGGGCCTGCAGCACGTGGTGTTCAGCGGGCTGGAGAACGTGCAGCAGCTGACAGGGGGCCGGCTGGAGGTGCTGCACTTCGATGGCAAAGGCGTGGTGGAGGAGCACTTCCAGAAAATCGGGGTTCCCACCACCATCATCCGCCTGCCCTTCTACTTTGAGAACTTCCTCTCCATCTTCAGGCCGCAGAAGGCCCCGCAGGGAGACGCCCTTGTGCTGGGTAAGCTGTGGGTCACTGTGCTGTGGCTGTCCCACTGTGCCAGGGACAGACTGACAGGGCTCTGGGCTGCTGGGGTGAATGGGCCTCTCCCAGCTTGACCACAGGAAGCTGCATGATGGTCTTCAGAACTCTTTGGTGGCCTGCAGGAAATCCCCAGGATGCTGGGCCTGTTTGTGGTGCTGAGGGCTGTTCTGCAGATCCCAGAGCAGCTCTGAACACACACCCCAAGTGCCTGCATTTGGGATGGTGGAGGTTGTGGTGCTGCTCTGCTGTCAGGGTTCTCTTAGCTCAGCCCTGCTCTCCTGCCTTGCCATGCTCTCATCCCTCCCTCACCTCATATCTAGAGACTGAAAACTGCTGTACCTGCTCAGAGCTGGGCTGCACTGCAGCTGGGATCAATCTCTCCATACAGAGCTGCCCATGGGGGACACCCCCATGGATGGGATGGCTGTGGAGGACCTTGGGCCCGTTGTACTTTCCCTGCTGAAGTCCCCAGGGGAGTACATTGGCCAGGTGATAGGACTCAGCACGGGCAAGCTCACCGAGGCAGAGTACGCTGCCATCCTCTCCCAGCAGACGGGCAAGACTGTGACAGCCAGCAAGGTAAGAAGTGTCCCTTGGTGTAGGTGATGTTCCTGAGGGACCCACAGCTCCTTTTGGTACAGCCCAGCAGTGACACTGCCCTGTTGGCATTGTCAGTGAGCACACAGATGTGCCTGGGCAAGTCTGTGCCTGGCTCTGAGGGATAACTGAGCTGGGGGGTCTCCAGGGGAGCCAGGGATGGGCACTTACACAACAGCTTTCTGCTGGGCTTCCCCCAGGGCTTTGCTGTGTCACCATTACAACAGACCTGGCCTCTGTGCTGTGTCACTGTCAACAACACCCTCACCACTCCCTGCCCCTTCCTGACTTATTTGTAATCTTTGTTTGCAGTTCAGTTGTGCCTCGGGCACCCAATACAATGGATGAGGGGTGTGGTAAAGTGCATTTCATTAGAAACAAAGCCCCTGTGATGCTCTCTGCAGGTTCTGCCCTCTCAGAAGTGCAGTGAACCAAACCCTTTGATTCAGGCAGGAATGTTTCGAGGTGCCATGTGCCAACCTGAGTTGCCTCCTGGACCACCCAGTTTCTAGAACCCCTCAGCCATAGCTCTGCTGTGAGGAAGGGCTCCCTCATGGCTGCTCCAGCCCCTGGCCAGCTGTGCCAGAGCTGGGGGTGGCCCTAGGTGGTTCCTTTGCCCAACCCCAAAGTGCCTTGCAGAGCCCTCTGCACCAGGGGCAATGCTGTGACAGGCTGCTGTAACAGAACCCTCATCACATCCCCTCAGAGGCTGAGGGGAAGCCCAGCAGGCTCTGAGACAGTTTTTCCCCCAATTCTGTTGGCAGATCTCCCCTGAGGAGTACGAGCAGCGGGACTTCCCCGGGGCCAAGGAGCTGGCTGCCATGTTCCGTTTCTACGCCCTGAGGCCCGACCGCAGCGTGGCCCTGACCATGAAGCTGAACCCCAGGGCCCGAACCTTCCAGCAGTGGGTGGGGGACAACAAGAATGCCTTCTGAGCCTGCCCTCCCTCCTCTGCCTCCCTGCTTTCTGCAGCAGTAGGGGCCCTGGCTGAGGTGAGGTGTGCTGCCTTGCCAGCAGTGCCTCGGGAGAGGCTGATCTGCCCCAGCTGGGCAGGGCTCAGCCCATTGCTGGTCCATGTGTGCTCTTGCAGCGTGGTTGGGACTATTTAGGCAGCTAGAACAGAGGAAGGGCTGCACAGCACAGGCAGAGGGGTGGCAGAAGTGCTGCCTTTGCACTCTGTGCTCAGGGAGGTGTTGCTTTAGTCATTGTGGGTGTTTTAGGGTGGTGGGAGCTTGTTTTCCCAGGATCACCTCCTTTCCCAGGCAGCTCTGAGCATTTGGCTCCATGTGGGAGGCTGAAGGTGTGTACCCAAAGGCAGTGCCTCTGGGGCAGGTATCCATTGCTGCAGGCTCCTAGGCAAACAGAACACAGGGATTTCTCCATGGATCTGGTCTGGGCCCTGCAGGTGAGCCACTGGAGAGATGGAGGCTTAGTGTCAGCCCAGAAGGAGGGACTGCAGTGACTTCCTGTGAGTGTAACACCAAAGCTGAGCCTGATTCCTCATCATACAGCCCTGACCCTGGTCCCTGGGCTCCTGGGCTAATTTCAATCACTGTCCCAAGGAGCTGAGATAAAACTCAGCTTTTTCTAGACTGTCCAAGGTTCAGTGGAAAAGCTCCTTCCCCTCACATGCCTAAAGTACTGCTCAGATAGGGCAGCTCTGTGTTTAAAGTCAATCCCAGCCCCTAGCACTGCTTGAGCCATCCAACCCTGTCCCCTCCTTGTCCCAGAGACCTTCATTCCTTGAGGGGAGAGAAAGGGGTGACAGAGCAGGTGGAAGAGTAGACAAGGCAGCAAGGCACAGCACGTGTTAAATATCTTTATGAAGTTCATCTTATTTACATGGGTACAGAATCACTTTACAGAAGTTTAATCAGGAGGCAACGCGTGCTTTATTTCAGCAAATTAAGAAGGGCAAGACTACAGCATGTCCCTGCTGAACTGGTGTTGAACTGATTAGTATGTGGCTGATGGTACCTGCACAGTATCACAAACACAGCAGGCTACAGTAACCATGGAATACTCACTGCAAGAGCTCAGCTCCATCGGGAAGGAGTGATCCACCTCACTTGCACTCTCACACAAGTAAAACAACGATGCTTTGACCAATCCTTTACGCTACGGGTGTTGCACTAAAGTAATAAAAGATTTTTGTCCCCAACTGGCAAAGGGCTCAGTGATCGACTTGTACCAGTCCAGAAGCAACAGCAGTTGTGTGGTAACTTTTGTTATTTGGGGGATAAACTTGAGGCAAAGTGCAGATTCCATCACTGCTCTGTGCAGGCAATCAGCAGGATAGAGAAAGCCCAGGGCTGTGAGGGAGCCAGGCCAGCTGGGCTCAGACAACACCCAGCCACAGGGAGATTCCACTTGGAGCTGTGCAGGGCAGCAGGGCTGTCATGAAGACAAGGTTAGACCTTCCTGATCCACCAAGTCTCCTGGAGAGTTCACCAAGCACACCTGGCATTCCAAAGGGCACCTGAGTGAGCAGCTGGTGGGCTTGGCCTCCATACAGCAAACTGCTGCTCTGTGCTGGACTATTTATTTCACATTTCCTCTGGTTTGGATTCTAAATAATACTTCAACTTTAGCTTTTACCAAATAAGCTTCCAGCAGCAGTAGGGTTGTGGAGCAGCCTCCAGAGAGCCACACTTCTGCTAAGCTGGTTTTTTCCTTCACTGCCATTTATTGGGACAGTGGGTGGGGTTTGTGTTGGTGCCTCGGTGGTCCATGGCCTCTCCAGCTGGGATTCTTGCTGTGCTGCTGACTGACATCCTGTGTTCTCCAGAGCCTGGCTGCCACAAAGATTCACCCCCAACTGCACGGATGACCTGCTGCTGCTGGCTCCTAGTTCCCAGTAGAACGCTTTCCTGCAGTGGAAGTGAGAGGAAGGTTACAATTTCCTGGCTGTATCAGCACACAGCACACAGCCCACTCTGGGAGCACCTCCCTCCTGGCCTGCTGTCACACTGTCACCCCTACAGCACAGGCAGTTTGAAGCCTGCAAAGATGCACAGCTGAGCCCCTGGAATCCCAGACTGTGTGTCTGCCATAGATGATTCCAAGTCTTGGTGCTCCATTATAAGAGGTCTGAAGCACGTGAGTTGCACTGCAGTGATGCATGGTGGGCTTTGCTGTGCTCTGTGACAAAGGCTGGCTCCTCCTGGTGCTGTAAGCCCATGGCAGGGGTGAATCCAGCCCCAGTGTGCCAGCACCAGCTCTGCAGCCCAGATTTGTGTGGCAGAACCTGGTCCCACTGGGACCAGCCCATGGGAACCAGCTCAGTGCTTGGAACTGGGCTCAGCTCCAGCAGCAGAGCTGCAGGGGAGGCCAGCCACCTCCCCAAGCATGCACCCAGCATCTGTGCTGCACTTTGCAGCAGCAACAATGCACTTCAATCCCTGGTTTGTTGCTCCAGGTCCCAGGAGACAGCTAGGGCTGGAAGGCCTGAGGCTAAGTGAGAAGCAACGCTGTGCTATTGTGCTTCCACCTCCCAAGGAGTGCTCAGTGTGGGGGAAAGACAACAGTGAAACACAAGAGACCTCCTACCTCGGATGGGGTGTCAGGAGGTAAACATTTTCTTAAGTTTGGAAAGGAATCCCTCCTTGTTCTCCTGAGCCTCAGGCCTATCCCCGCCTGCGTCAGCGCTAGCCGTGGCCCTGCCACCTGGACACAAACAGCAAAGGGCTGCAGTCAGACACATCTCCCAGCAGGACCAGGGGGCTCTTTTGGACAGGGAATGGCCAGGAGAAAGCAGCTGCTTGTGCTGCTCCCTCCTGTCCAGGGCTGCACCTGGCAGCGAGCACAGGACTGGACCCCTTGCAGTGGAAGCCCTGGAGAGCCTGGATGCCAGCAGTGGAGAAGCCAACCATGAGCTCAGGTGCTGAGCTGCTCCCTTCCCCTCTCCCCAGCCCTCCAACTGGCAAGGGGATTCTTGTGCTGCACAATTGAGTCAGGCACCCCACAGGCTTTGGAAACAAGTATTGGAACTGAGAGTCTGCCACTAAAAACAAATGGTGAACTCAATCACAGCCTGCCAGGACTTTCCAGGGTTAAAAGATCTGTGCTGGTGGTCCCTGAAACAGGTTCTGCCTGTTTCAAGGTTGTGTCCTTGCAAAGCTGTGCAAAACCACACCAGGAGCCTGATTTGAGTCACTGCAAGCAATGCTCACACAGTATCAAGCAGAAAATTAACTCAAGTAGAACGAAAAAGGCTGCAAGTATTTCAGACTGACTGTCCAGATAAGGAATGTTAAAATTGTCCTGTATGAACAGGTCCTGAGAATTTATTTGTCCCTCTGAAGTGGCTATAATGAGAACAAAGGAGACCTGTTTGCTAATCTGCTTTTTTCTACAGTAAAACCATCAACAACAAGATCCCAAACGCCCCCTTGAGCTTCCTTTGTGCACAGAGAACTCGGAGCCGGGTGCTGCCCAGCCTCCCAGACTGATGCAATGGGATGAAATCCCGAGGCAGGACACGCCTCCCTCAGCACAGCCCGACTCCACACTGCAACCTACTGGCGTTGTTTTAACTCACCTTGCTGCTTCATCATGGTAAAAACTGGCAGGTTTGCTTTTTAAAAAATTAGTTTGAAGAGGTTATTTTTCCTCTTTGGCACACAAATGCCTTTAAAAAGCTGGAATGGAAATTCAGTGCTCAGACCTGTCTGCCCTTTCCCCAGGGCTGACTGTAATATAGGAAAGACATATTTTCTGTATGTATAATTACCATAAAACAGAACACTGGGAAGTATTTGGCAGATCCTGCACTTAAGGGTATATTCCTCACACTTTGGCAGATCCTGGGATCATTCAGCAGCTCCAAAAGGCTCTCACCTTTGCCTAGTCACAAATGCCCTGTTTGGTTTCAAACCAAAACCAAAATCCAACGGGCTTTAAGAAATTAATTGTTTCAATTAAGCAAAGAAAAAACTGCTTTCCAGTAGCCAAAGCTCCTTTTTACCATGTTACCATGTGTACCTCTTCCAAGCACCTCATCCCTGAAACTTAGAACACACTTGCTGAATCTCAATTTTCCATCTGGAGCTGGAGAGCAGCTCCACAAAGCTCCCAGCTGCCTTCACCCCTCCATCGTGCTGGACACTGTCCACTGACCAGAGCTGCCACTGCCACCAGTGGACACTCCCAGCCCAGGTTTCCCCACACACCCAGAGCTCAGCCCAACAGAAACCCCTGTCAGCATTCCAGAAGCAGCCCTGCTGTGCTCACAAGCACACTGGATTGGGATCACACAGGAAATTGGCCTGAAGCACATTTCCTTTCCTGCCTCAAGGCAAGTCCTGGCACAGGGGAAGCAGAGAGCAGGAGGCATTCATCAGCACAGCTTGTCTGCACCCTGGAGTACTCAGAGCCTGCTCTCTGTTCACACATTTGCCCAGTAAGTACTGGAACAGAGCTTCCTGGGAAGAGGCTGCCTCCCTGCTGAGTGCTACAGCCTGTTAATATCACAGCAGAACTGCTTCTGTTAACCAGGCTGTGCTGCCACAGGCCTGACGGTGCCCCTGGCTCACCCTGCTGCCCAGGGAACACTCTGCACTCCCACAGCAGCTGCCCAGGAAGGGGCAGCAGTGTCCCCTCTCACCTGAGGCTGTGTTGGTGACCCCGTTCACGGTGCCCTCCACGTCGCTCTCGTCCTCGGCGTAGCTCATCATTAAGGCTCGCTGGCGATCCGTCAGCCTCCTGTGGCACCAGGACACAGCTCAGGGATGGCCTGGGCCCCCACAGCCTCCCAACCCCCCCAGCAGCAACCACAGGGGGCAGGGACTGGAGCACATTGTGTATGAATACACCAGGAATGCATGTGCTCTTTAAATGAGCCATCTGTAAGGAATGATCCCCAGTGGAAGAGGGGACGTAGGACCCATTGCATTTCACCTCATGGAATTTACACAACTTCTAAACAACATTTTTTGTAAAAAGTTCTTAAAATTTCACAGGAATTTGTTTTAGCTCTACTTACTGAGGAACTTTTATCTTTATGTGGATGTAGTGGTCTCCATAGCCATAGCTGTTGACCTTGGGAATGCCTTTCCCACTCATTCGAATCCTCTGGTCTGGCTGGATACCAGGGGGTATCTATAAACACAAAAGTGTCACATTTATTACTCTAATTAAACATTTAGATAATAATTACACAGCTATAAAAATTATCTGCTTCTCCAACAAGCTCTAAAGTAGGATAGGAGAGCTCTCATATGCTCTTGCATTGGGACACTTCCAAAGCTAAGCCAGTAAGGATGGAAAAGCTTTTGTAGGAATCAGTAAAGAACCTGACACAGCCTGTAGCCCTGTAGTTTGGGGTTTGTCCAGCAATCCCTTTCTTTCCCTGTCCCTACACAGCAACAGCAAAGAAGCTGTGACCAGGCAGGTCACAAACTACCCAAGGCTCAATCCTGAAGGAGTCTGAAAGGGAAAACTGGCAGATTTGGGAGATTTTGCCCACCTTTGCAGTGCCCCAGTGCCCCATGCCCAGAGCAGTGGCACTCACCGTGATGTTGATTGTCTCATACAAGCCCTGACACCGGGCAGTGCCTCCCAGCACGGCCTGGGCTATGGAGATGGGGAGATCCGAGTGGATGTCGGCTCCGTTTCGTCGGAACACAGAGCTCTTCTGAACCTGCAGGGCAGCAAAGTCCCAGAGAGCAGTGAGCACACCTTGTTCTCCTGCTAAACTGCTCCCAAGAGTCTCAGGAAAAAATATGCCATCCCAAAATGCATGGCTAAGAACTGTGAGTTAATAATTGGTGTTTTGGTAAAGCAGAGATCTCAACATAACTGAATTAGGCAAAGGATTGGAAGGATCCCTGCCTCCTGCCTCAGAAACTCCCTCCCCTAATCCTGCTGTTAGTTTATCTATGTCACTATGTCAGCACTCTGAAAGGGGAAAGACAAAAGTGAGAAGGAAATGAAGCACCTTTCCAGTGGCCTCACAAGCTGGAACAGAATTAAACCCTCCTGCACCATGAAAGAGGTGCTGAAAAAAATTTTCTCCTCAACAGGGATGTGTGTGGCAGGAGAGGACACCCAGCTACAGCACAGGTGCACAGCAGCCCTGAAGGTGGATCTGCAGAGGGACACTTCACCAGGCAGCCTCCCTCAGCACCTCCCACAGCTCTCCTCAGCTCTGCCACCCCTGCCAGCAGGCAGCTTCCTCACATTTCCAAGTCAAAAATTGGAGGCATGAAAAGCCTACTCTGCATTTTGATTCACAGTACCCCAAGGGCCTGATCCTGGAACAAGCAGCGGTTCTCCATGAACAGATTCAAAGTTACCCTCCTTGCTACAATGCAGATCTCCTGCTGTCTCACAAAGTTCACAGGGATCATGTTACCTCAGCTGTTCCAAAGGATCACTTGCTCTTCCTCCTCTGCCCATTCTGCAGTCCTTTCCCAGGCAGTTGAGAAGGGAACAACCAACTTACATCATAAACCAGCTTGGGATACATACCCTGAACGTAATGAAAATTTCTTTCTTCCCCACAGGCATCCGAACTGTCTGCCCATCCTCAACACCTGCAATCAGAACAGGAGGGAGTGTGACCTTGGGTTAGAACCCACGTGTGACATGGATGCCTACAACTCATGCCAATCCCAAGAGCTGGCCACCACAGCCCAAAGGAGGAGAGGTCAGCACATGTTTATACCTCTGAGGTGATCCCTATGCCCCCAACATGCTTGTTACTTCAATATCTACAGAATTTTTTGCAGAAATGCATTGGATTAAGGAACACTGCTGCAGGAAAATTACAGGCTGCTCACCCAGGGTGGTCTCAAAGAATCAAGTCTTAGTCCCACCACTGAATTCTCCCCTCTGGTGAGGAAGGCAATCAGCACACCCCTCTGAGCCAAGCCAAGGCTTTCAGGATTCCCACCCCCTCCCCAGAAGGGAGGACAAATGAAAGATCCATGGCAAATGTCAAGGGTCTTGAAAGAAGGGCATCTGAAAGGGTCTGAAAGACCTCGACCAATGTCAAGGACAAATTAAAGACCCGTGGCAACAAAACTTTTGGAGATCCACTCTTCAAAACCTGCTTAAGATTATCCAGGCAAGAACCAAAGCTGAGGAAGGGCAGAGCAAACACCTATATCCATGGCCAGAAGGTCCATCTCATCACTGGCCCATTTCATTATATCCATGGCCAGAAGGTCCATCTCATCACTGGCCCATTTCATTATATCCATGGCCAGAAGGTCCATCTCATCACTGGCCCATTTCATTGCCGAGCTCTCGACTTGCTTTGTTTTAAAAAAGGTCTTGCCCTGCTCCCCCATTTGCACCTAGCAGTGGCAGTAAATAACTATAACTCTTTAAGAGAGAGCAGCAGACAGGTACAACACTGACCAGCTGGCACAGGAACCATCACTGTCTTCTTCTGCTTGGTCTGCCCCGTGCCCCGGCACACGACGCAGGGCGTGGTGATGATGGAGCCGCGGCCGCCGCAGCGCCGGCACGTGGAGCGCATCACGAACGGGCCCGTGTTCATCGTCTCCTGGGGAGCACAAACACACCTTGGAAATGAGGAGTGCTCACGTGGGGCTTCTCACACAGCACCTCTGAGCTCTGGTCACACACACACCCTGTCAGAACACAGCCAGCCTTCAGACACTGGCTCTGAAATCCGCTCGCCATCACATGCCGATTTCCACTGAACAGCACCACTACTCCCAGTGTCAGGTGGTGAGGGCAAGGGAAACACAGAAACACCCTCAAAGTCTAGGCTTTGATGTACAAGAAGGAACAAAGCTCCTTACAGTGCTACAAACGTCTGTGTTCTGATGAATCCAAGGACAATCCATTTACATGGATTACTGCCAGTGTCCAAGGAAACCTCATGGTGACTAAGCCCTGGACTGAAGCACACAAGGAATCAGATGCATGGAAAACCAAAGCTTGCAGCTCCATCATTATCTGCATCTTCTTATTTTATGATTACCCTTGGGTTTTCACCACCTTCCTCCACACCCCAAGTCAGAAGACACCCATTTATTGCCTGAGGAATTTCAGAGCTTCATTATATTCATTCATATACATTACATTCAGAGTACATACATACAAATTACATTCAGAGTTACATTATATTCATATGTCTTATGGGATGTGCAGCAGCAGAAATTCCAGCCTGAAGGCTCCTGCTTTCAGCTGGGCACAGCACTTTAACACAAAGAAAATCTTCCTAGTGCCTATTAGCATCAAGCTGACATGAACTCAGCTTTGCCTGAGATAAGCTGATGAGTGTGGTGAGAATTTTTCCCCATGGAATGAAGGGATTCTCCCCAGGAAGGGAAAGCACAGAGCTGGTGACTGCTCAGCACTTACCATGCCCGTGCCATTGCAGTAGTGACAGCGCTGAGCTTTGGTGCCAGGTTCGTGTCCTTTGCCATCACAGCGCACACAGGAGTCCTGGATGTTCACCACAATCTCCTTGTTGACACCTTTTGCAGCTTGGGTGAATGTCAAATCCATGATATACTGCACAGGAAACATGGATATAGAGCCATGACTGAGGTGTGGCAGGATCTTAAGGAGACTGAGAACAGTTCAGGCTAAATACCAAACAATTCTTAAAATAGAAATTCTCAGTAAAGATGACTGATCAAAAGAGGAAATTCTCCTTATATGAAAAATGTCATTTTTAGTAAAACCAGGAGAACCAAACACCAAACATTTCTGAAGACAACACATGAACCCTCAACACTTAAAGGAGCATTTAGCTGCAACACAAAGAACAAGACAGATTTTATTATGGGCCTCACTGCAACATGAAGCTAATTAAGTTGCAAAATTAAGCCAATTAAGCAGCCAAACATATTGCTGGAAGGCCTGGTTTATAGTTACAAGGTATTTTGTGGGTTTTAGCATTACAGATCAAAGCAGGCATAGGTAAATAAGCTGCAGCAGACACTGTGCCTCTGCAGCAATGGAACTGCTTGGCAGTACTGGGTGGTGTCAGCAAACACCAGAGAAGTAGCTCTGAAAAAATATTCTAAAAAAGCCCAGAAAAAATATTCTGTCTGGAGCTGTGGGGTGTGCTCCTGCACAGCTTAGCTAAACTATGAGACTGTGCCCATGCCATGGACACTCACACACTGACATCCCCAGAAAGAACTCCTTGCTGGAGCTCCCACAGCGCTCTGTGACAGAAACTGCGGAGATCCACTGCTTTGAGTTTCCCATTTCATTCCTAAATAAAGGCACCTCTTACCTCCTGTGGCTGGTCAAAAACACTCTGAAAATCGCCGAAAGGGGATCTTGAGAACTCCCCAAAGATCTTCCTGAAGAGCTCCTCGGGGTCGATGGAGGGGCCGCTGCTCCAGTACTGCCGCCCCGCACCGGCCCCGGCCCCGGCGGCACCGGCCTCGAAGCTCGCGGTGCCGTAGGCATCGTACTGCTTCCTCTTCACCTCGTCACTCAGCACCTGCGGGCAAGAACGGGCACTGCAGGAGCCGGGAGAATCCCTGGCTTCGGGCTCACACCCTCCATCAAGGTTTCACCCAGCTCTCAGCACCACGGGAGTGAGGGACAAGCTGCTGCTTCCCTGGCGATTCCAGGCTCATCGGCCAAAACATGACAAGATCTTGCTAATTTATAAAAAGCAGAAATAATTTGTATTAAGCAGCTGATCATTGTTGTATCAGCTGGAATCAAAAAACAGGGCTGGGGGAGCACAGTGAAAGTCCCTCTGCCTCAAAAATCTGCTGACGGGCTTTTTGTTTGATTATTTAAACTGATTTAAATCATTCCATGGGAGTGACATCCATGCCAGTCACTGCTAAGGAAGGGGGAAACTGAAAAAGCCCAAAGCAGCTTAATCAGATACTTGGACCAATGTTTGCCCTCATCCACGCTCTAGTCTTTTCTCCTTCTCATCACAATAAAATCCTGCTATTACCTCATAGGCTTCTGCCAGCTGAGAGAACTTCTCCTTCGCTTTGGGGTCGTCCTTGTTTGTGTCAGGGTGGTATTTCTTTGCCAACTAAAAAGCAAAAACCAACTCTTAGGGACAGGCAGGAGTTATTTACTTAAGCATATCTCACATGCCAGGATAAAACACACCAGGCAGAGCCTGGCATTCACTAGATGCATTCCCGGGAACTAAAACCCTTCATTTTCATTTATCAACCCAAAATCAGGAACTACAGGAGCTGCTCCTGATCTCCTGAGCAATCCCAGATCCTTCTGGAAGGAGACAAGCAATGACAGCACAGGCAGACCATGCTTTGGAAGCGATCCCCAAGGCCATGTGCTGAGCTTCCCCAGTGCCTCCTCCCGTTGTCTGCAGCGGTTCCGAGCACGGGGCTGGATTTGTTCGGTGCCCCGGCGGAGGGGCAGCGCCGGGGCCCCGCCGCACCTGGTAATAGGCCTTCTTGATCTCCTTCTGCGTGGCGGTGCGGGGCACCCCCAGCACCTGGTAATAATCCTCCTTGGCGCGGGCCGCGCTGCTGTGGAAAGCGGCGGAGGCGACGGCGGCAGCGTGTTTCGTCCCTGCGGGAGAGGAGGGAGAGGAGCCGCCGTGAGGGCAGGGCCGGGCCGGCTGGAGGAAGGGACACGGCCGGGGGAAAAGACTCGCGCCCCACCGTCCCGTCCCGGCCCGCCCGGCCCCGGCGCGCTCACCGGCGGCGCAGAGCCCGGCACGGAGCAGCAGGAGGCGGCGCGGGGCGCGGGCGGGCGGGGCGCGGAGCCCGCGGAGCAGCAGCAGCAGCGGCGGCCGCGCGTTCCCCGCCCCGCGCCCCGCGGCCGCCCCGACCCAGCGCGACGCGCTCCCGGCCGCCATCTTGGCCCGCGCGCGGCGCTGCGCCTGCGCACCCTTCGGCGGGGACGGGCCACGCATGCGCACGGGGGCCGCGGCCGTGGCTGCGCCATGGTTACGCATGCGCGGGGCTCGGCGGGGCCGCGGGGATGGCGGCGGGCGGGGGGGGAGCGGAGCGGTGGCGGGGCCCGGGGGCACCGGGCAGGGAGCGCGCGGGGACACGGCCGGGACAGCCGGGCACTGCCCCGTGACAGCCGCGTGCGGCGGGTGCGAGCCCTGCCCTCTGCTCAGCCCTTCAGGGCCGCTCTTCCTCTCCCCTAGCGGGTGGCAGATTTCCCAGGATGGAATAAAGGCTCTGAAAGCGCAGCGGGTGCAGTGCCACACGCCCACGCTCCCGCGGCACAGCAGCCTGGCACGGCAGGCACGGCACCCACGGCAGGCAGCACAGCAGCTTTCCTCTGCAGAGGGGGAGCACGGTTCGTGCCAAGCTCGTCTCTCTCCCGCCCTCGGCACCGGGGCTGGCGCCTCCGAGCGCTCCTCAGCCGGGCTCGGGCCCGCGGCGCGGGGGAGGCTCCGCCGGGCTGAGCGGGGACGGGGCCGCGCCGCTCCCGCTGCGGGGGCTCTGTCCCCGCTGTCCCAGCCCGGGTCAAATCGGGGCAGGAGGTCTGGCCTCCAGCGGGATGGGTGACACCCGGTCTCCACTGAGCCCAGAGGGCTCAGCGGGCTCGGATCCAGCGCTCCCTCGTCGTCCTCCCTCCCCGCAGCCGTGAGCACACGAAGGTCTCTGTTCACCACCGGCTGCCGGCAGAGTAGGAGGCGATCACGCCGGGCCCACGGCACTGCAAACCTCCCGTGCCCCCGGCCAGAGCCCGACGGAGCCGCTGCCCCTGTGCGGGAGGAGAGCTGGGTGCCAGCCGAGCCTCGGGGGAAGGGGCCGGGATCCCCGGGACCGCCGGTCAGTTACCCCAGGGCTGGCTCCGGTGCCGGGGCTGGAGGCTCTGGCTGGGGTCCGAGCAGCCGGGGCTGGGGTCTGTGCCCCGCTCACGGTGACAGCGGACACACGGACAGACGGGACACACGTGGGGAGTCCGGCGGGGCTGGCCCAGGGGCGGAGCCGGTCCGGGGCGGGGCTCGGGGCGGGCGGAGCGGCGGGGCCGGGCCGGGCCGGGCCGGGCAGGGCTGGGCACGGCTCGGAGCGGTACAACCGGAGCACCATGAACCGCTTCAAGGCGTCCAAGTTCCGGCACACCGAGGCGCGGCTGCCCCGCCGGGAGGTGAGCGCTGCGGGACCCGCCGGTACCGGGGGATGGCGGGGGCGGCGGGGCCGGGGCTGCGGGCGGGCAGGGACAGGGACGGGCACGGGCACAGGGCAGGGCCGGCCCCGCCCCGCGGCACCGGCAGAGCGCTGTCCGGGCCCCGCGGCATCCCCGGTGCGGCGGGGCCGTGCCCGGGGCTCCCGGC